>VDFB02140548.1:0-30738 GCA_007258455.2 Sequoia sempervirens
AAACCTTCCAAAATATAAACTTAAATAAATAAGGATAAAGGGAAAATTTGTTATGGTTAACTTGTTTTTTGTTTTAATAAAATTAAATATTTTGATTTTATGAACATAAATTGGAAGGATTTTGTATATGGTTTAGAATTGTTGATTTACTTTCTTGTTCTTTCAAATATTTCTATTTCCTAACTTTATTGACCAAAAAAGTTTGCTAGTTAAACACAAGAAAATAAGTTGCAAATCTTATTGAAAAGTGTATATTAATATAAAATATGTGTTAAATTTACTATTCCATATAAAAGTAAGTTTCTAAATTAATATTTAAAATTAAAAAATATTGAAAATATTTATAAAAAATAATGGTTGATGAAACAAAAAAATAAAATAAAAGAGATTTGATGAAACAAAAAAATCAAATCAAAGAGATTTGATAAAACAAAAAGAACAAATAAATAAATAAATAATATTTTTGATTGCAAAGAGAAATCAAAAAAGAAAATGATAACTCTCAGCGTATTTTATATATATTAATATTTAATATATTTATGCTAGTGTACTAACTCGACGAGTAATGCCATTATCACCGGGTTGTACCAACCAGAAACTCTTGTGCTTTTTCAATCACAGTCTAAAATTTTCACAATTTTAGACACTCATTCTATGCAGATTTTATTGTTCTATCCCTTTGCGTCATTTTAAAAGTGACTTGCAAATGGAAAAAAAAATGGTTGTCATCAAATTGAAAAAAAACATTGAAATTGGAAATAGAATGTTTTCAATAGTTGTCAAATCAATATTTATTTAGCTTTTATGTGATAAGTAAGATTTTGGAGGCTTTTATCACCCGGACCCCTACTATTCTAAAGGGTCGAGAATTATAGCTATAGAAAGGGCCCTATGAGAGGACGGTTTGGATAGGGTGGATAGGGAAAGCTTATGCCCCTACTATAGATAGGTTGTATCAAAGTGATGGAGGAGGCGAGTGCCTCATTGATTGTGAATTCAATAGTTTTCATGTAAGTACCCTTAATCTATTCTAGGAAGCTTACTTGAATAATTTTTCAAATAGCCTATAGGGTATGTTAGGACTTGGAGCAACAAATTATATAAGCTTCTATAATCAAATAGACTAAAAAATAGGGAAACGATAAGAGAAGGTTACTCTCTCCTTCTTTGAGCTCTCTGAGGCTCAAGTTTTTTTCCCTTTACAAGATCCTATTAATAAACCTTAGTTTAAAACTATTTAGAAGAACAATTTCTAATAAATATTATTCTAGTATTGGAGTGTAAATGATGGCAATGTGAGGTGATTGGAGGGTTCTGGTCCATGACACGAGCTAGGGCTTGTCAGCCCTAGCTTCGTTTCTTTTCCTTCTTGTTTCCTATGCACTCGACTTGTGAGGGGTGTGTGAGTGGGGTTTATCAATCTATAGATGTGTGGGGGTGGGTTTTGCTATTTTTATAGATTGGGTGGGGGTTTTTGTGATGCAATTGGGCTCTGGGGAGGAGCTACGAGGGATATTCCATTTTATTTTTTACTTTTTACTAAATCATGGAGTTGGTTGGAGGGTTAGGTGATAAAGAAAAATGTATTGATAAGGTTTTATTCGTCCCCATTTGTTCATGCTAAAGTGACTAATTTTTTGAATATTCCTTGAATGGAGAGGATTTTTCTCAAAATGGGGGTCCTCGTGTTTCAAAAGTGAATGTATCCCTTGAGAAGAGCCAAGTAGGGATTTTTTTAGTGGTGAATCTTCACTAGTTGGTAAATAGTTCATATCGGCCAATTCAAAATTGGCGAATACATTGCAACCAATGGGGTGGCCAAATTGCCCAAATTTTACAAATCATCAGTCTAATACATCTCAATTCGCCATCAATTTATTTTATGGGGCATATGTAATTAATAATTTTATCATAACAAACTACATGTTTCCAATGGTCTAATTAATATTTTCACCTAGAATCTTGGAAGCATGTATTAAATCACTCACATATTTTCCAATATTATTAAAACAACAATGTGTATTAGGACACGTTTCACCAACAACATTAAATGTTCACTACGTGTGAGGACCCATTTCACCAATAAAATTTAAAAATAATTACATATAAGGATCCATTTTGCTAATAACATAAAAAATAATTATGTTTGAAGACACATTTTACCAGTTACATAAAAAGTAATTGCATATGAGGACCCATTTACCAATACTATGATAACTCCACACTAAGCATGACCGGATAAGGCCTTCAAATTGTCAAAGAATTTTTTAGATAAAACATTTACATTTGGTGCTCCTAAAAAGAACCTACAAATCTCGCATTTCATTTTGGTGTACCTAAAACAAACCTACAAATCTCACACTTCATTTTGGTATACCTAAAATTGATTTCACATTTCATTTTAATGTATTTAAAAAGAACCTACAAATCTCACACTTCATTTTGGTGTACTTAAAATTGATTTCACATTTTATTTTGGTGTACCTAAAAGGAACCTACAAATCTCACACTTCATTTTCGTGTACTTAAAATTGATTTCACATTTCATTTTGGTGTACTTAACAAGAACCTACAAATCTCACACTTCATTTTGGTATATTTAAAAATGGATAAGATAACTTGAAGGTTTTTCTTTTAGTGCATAAAAAAATTGATTACAATATTCATGTTTCAATTTGGTGCATAAAATTGAACAAATCATCTTTTCTAATTGCAAATGGAATTTCTTGCTTGAAGTATCGAACGTTTTAAACTTGGTACATCTAAAAAATGAATTGTTATCCTTACACACTTCATTTTTTGGCTTAAAATCAAATTGCTATGAATTGTCTACTATGTTCATTGTGATTGGCAAGCCAAGTGTGTATCCTCTCCCCTATGTCTTTTGACAATCCTAGGTGACAAGAAACACTTTGGGACTTTTTGCACTTTTTTATGGTCACCCAAATTTTTAGGATAAGGGCCTACTAATGAGATATATCCTACAATGGAGAACACATATAAGCAACTCTAAAAGCACGTTTACTGGTGGGCTATAGTAAGTTTGCAAAATTAAAAGAAAGTAGCTTATATCTAGTTGAGAATAGCATATCATGCCTCATCCTCGTCTAAATGTAATGGGTTAGGTAGGAACGGTTAAAGCCTTTAGTGGCTTATGTATGAACTATGTGTCGCAGTGTTCATGGTTGTCATTAAATACCTTATTTTAGAAGCCTATCCAATTTCTTGAAACGTCCTTCAAAATAGTGCATGAGAATAGAACTGTTCCCAAAAGTTACTTACCACATTAGATCTATAGTTGAGGCATAAATCTTAAAGAGAAGGGACTCTTTTGATTATAGTATCAAGACGGTACATTTCCTTGATATATCTTATTTGTTCCCTCTATAGATTCAACTAAATCACTCCTTCGGGAGTGAGGTAAGCCTACAAAGAAGAGTGTACCTTTTTATTCCTTAGGATGTGGACTGATAATCTACAAGCTATATCATTGGATCTCAAATTGTTTGTTGTATGCATCACTTGCCATCAAATTAGATCAGACAAGCATCTCAAACTTACAAACTTATCCAACAAACTGCCATCAAAAACTTGAAAATTTTGGAAATAGAGTCGCTACTATCAAATCTGTCGCTTTTGTTCTAGAATATTACCATCGTCATCTTAAATTTTCACTGTTTTCATGAAAAGGACCGTTGTTGTCCTCTCTATTTTACCAGTCATAGATTTAAATAGAGACCGCTTTGGCTCAAATTTTTTGTAGTTGTTCTATAAAAGGAACTACTATTGTCTAAAAAATTGCCACTACTATCCTAAATAGAAACCACTACTATCTAGCATTCTGGTGCATATCAAAATTGGTCCAAAACTAGTTAATCCATCATCCTTTGAAACACAAACAATTAGACCTGTAACAAATCATATCAGCATCTTTTCATAGCCATCAGTAAATGAAAACATCAACCTAGTTTTAAGACACAAATCAAACACAACAATTTGGATTATCCTCTTGTTATCATTTTCTAGGATATTAACATTGTTGGCATTTCAATTAGCACCTCTAGAGTGCATATTGGAAATGGACAATTATGCACAATGTGTGATGACTGCTCTTCAAATTATGGAGGGGAAGCTCCCTATTGTTTGTTGATGTTTGCGTGAAAGTAAAATGGACTAAGTGTTCCTATCTTTTTTACTCAGCGGGTAGGACACAAGGGTGCATAAACACGATGTGCTTCAACTAAGGTTTTCTCTAGTTTCTACAAATCTTAACTAGAACTAAACTAGCTTTTAATCTATCCTATCTCCTCAAGGTAAATAGAGCACGAGGGCATAGGAGCGGGAATGGATTGGTTGGATTGCTTGGGCCGACCGTCTCTCAGAATGCGTTCAAGGCTTTGAACTCTCATATTTTATGCTGGAATAAGGCTTTATGCAAGCAATCACTCTTTGTGGTAAGCTGAATCACAAGATTGCTAAGGAGGAGGGACCCCTATCTGAGATGTAGGTTGGGATGCAACTCACTAAAAACAACAACGTATGATGAACTGGCTAACAGGATTCCAGAGGAGGTGATGACACCTGTCCAAAGTACAGGTTGAAATACAACTCATTAAACAACATCAAATGATAATCATCAAGAACAAAATACCCAAGGAGGTGATGACACCTATCCAAGGGGGAGATTGAAATAATAGATTATAAGAACAAGACTTTGAAATAACTCGAATCTTTAGATCAAATTGCATGTGCCTTTTGATTTCTTTCTTCAAACTTTCTCAATGCATTACAAATGTTTGGGACAACAAAAGTATGAAATCATACACAATTGCTTATCAAACCAAAAAATTCTCATTGAAGAGTGAACAAATATGCACTTGCAAGCTTATTGGCAATAATGGCGCAACAATTTTGTGTAGTAAATAAAGGTTACTATTATCAATAGGAGTGCACTCGAATGCGAAAGCAAAGATGCTTTGCAATCATGTGTAACACGGGAAAAATTTTAGGTTGTGGGTGCCCTATGTTGAAAGTTAACCTTCGGATTATAGGCCGACTTCCTTATGATTTTCTAATGATTGAATGTAATTTTGAAGGAAAAGGGAAGAAGGCTTGAATTAAATGCATAAACTGAACTTTAAACTACGATGATTCACCTAATGATAACTACTATGTAGGCTATTTTACAACTAATACTCTCATAAATCTATTGACATAGTTCAATTTGAGCACTTTAATCACATAAATATTTCACAAAAAGGTTTGTTTAATATTTATTTATGAAGGAAACTAAGTTTCACAACCTAAGAGAAGAGATAAACTTAACACAATCTATAACCTATGAAGAAATTGATTTTGTGTACATGCATCTAGGAAATCAGACATAAATTTAAAGGTTTCAGATTTAAAATACATTAAATTTGCATCAATCATTTAGAAGAAACAAAACACCAGAAATTGAAGAGGCAAGCACTGAATTCAAATGAATATTCTGAAGGAACTTCTGCAAATAACAATACTAAGTAAGCTATAAAGCTATTGTATAATGTTGACTATAAAGTATTTGAGTTATAAAATCAATCTCTTCTTTGTAGAAATGCAAAGGCAAAATCATCAAGAACTAAAGAAAAAAGATTAAGTTTTTTTCCTATATACAATAAGGGTTTCAAAAAGCCAAGAAGAGATAACTGAAGTCAAAATATTTGAACTGCAGAGTTGATGTGAAATTGCAGTTATGTCTCACCATTTGCTCCATTTTTTCTTTGCATGATTTTGGGAAAAATGGACTATTCGATTAAATATTAAAGATAATCAATATATGATTATTTTAATATTTATCATGCGAGCTCTTTTTTTTTTTACATTACATGGTAAATATTAAGATAATAAAATATTACCTTTAATATTTAATTACATATTTTGTCTTATTTAAAATTATACAAAAGATACAAGCTAAGTGTTTTTCACTTTAAAATTAAATGATAATATTGAGATTTAACTCTCAACTCCACCAATATGCATGATGAATCATTTTTGGTCATGCAAGTTTGAAAATCATGCAAAAAAACCTCAAAACTAGAGCAAACTGAGTGATTAAGTTTCCAAAACTCCTTGAGTGATGGTCAACCCATGTGGGACCTCAAAACTAATGTAGAACTGCCCTTTGAGCCTTATAATCCTCCTAAAAATGTGAATTTATCTTTTTCCTTAAAAGTGGTGATGATTTCTCAACAAATAAAAATTGGGTCGGTGAGAAATTTAAAGGGTTTTTTCATCTCATTGTTTTATAAATTATATCCAAAAAATATGAAAACCTAGATTGTAGTGTTTGAGATATGATTGAAACATGCGACCACTATTTGTTGCATCTTTTGAATATGAGAAGACAACATACTAGACTCAACCCTTATGGAAGTCCATTTTACACCATATGATAAAATGTTGAACATGATGAACTAGCCATGAAACATGTACATGTACCTGATAAATATTTGAATGTCTGATTTTCTTATCTGATTTGTTTAAATGTTAAAAAAATTTCTCACTTTAGTTTAATAACTGCCTGATAAAACTTTCCTAATTTAGATGGTAGCTAAAAATTAGTAACAATTACAAAATAATGAGCAAAGACTCTTATTTATAGAACTCAAAGGAGTAGGCAACCCTAAAGTCTCCTTGAGTTAACATTAAGTTCTTGCCAATCAACAAGATTTATTCCTATATCTAAAAGTAGGTGAGCAAGTAGTTAATTGGAAATCTACTTCAATTAACTAAAAGTGAACTTCAATTACAAAATGTGCCTCCAAAATAGAGATCCATAATTAGTGGAGATAGATATTTACAATTAGTGGAAGTCAAAATAGACATCCATAATCAGTGGAAATAGACATGCATGATCTATGAGACATTGAGTTAACTTGGAAAGAAGCATCAAGTTAACTTATATTTGTCATTAGTGTTATTTTGGAGGGTAGGACGTCCTAACTAGGTGTTTTGATACCTCATCACCTGTAGTCAACAGTCCCTCTAGCCAGTCGTTGACTTCTTTTGCCTCTCGCAATATTCTTTTGACATTCAATCTTCTTTGCAGTTGTGTCATCCAACCTTGTTGACATGGAATGTGGAAGGTAGTGTGGTAGTAACTAGTTGCGGCTTTGCATTTGGAATGACTACCTTTCATGTTTGGCTATCCATTGAACGGTGATGTCATTTATGTCTTCCAAGGCATCCAACTTGACTATGGGATTCACTTGATGCATGTGTGTGTTGAGTGTTTTTAGAAAGTCATGAAGTATGACCATTTTGGTCTTGATTTCAACTTGAGAGTATTGTATTATGAAAATCTTGACTATTGACTGTAAACATGGATATGTTCAAACAACTTTTGAAAACCCCTAAAAATAGCCATCCGCTGAGAAATATTTTTCTACAAAAAATCTAACACATGGGTATTGTTCGTGCTTCAATGTTGAATAAACCTAGTTCGTTTGATTTTCAGGTTTGTGACTTTTTTTGGAAATCCCCAAAAATAGGGGTAGTAAGGTTGTTTCTAGAAAAATTCAACCAGTGGGTTTTGTTGAAAAAGTTGTGTTGATGACACCCAGTTGGTTAGATCTGTGTTGGTCTATAATTTTTTGGGACATGCAAGAAGATTTAAGACAAGAAGAAGATTGAAAGTTATCAACTGTCTTTCTGGAAAAATTATGCCTTTTGATGCAACCTCTGATAAATTATCCTTCTATGCAACTGATCTTCAAAAATATGAACGATGAAAACCCCTCTGTCAGAACTTCAAAAGACGTCTTGGAGAGAAAATGACTGTTCTTGAGCGCCAACCTGCAAAGACAAACAATGAATAATGATGCCTAAACTTGGCACATATTGATTGATGTTGAATGCATCAAGTTTGGGTTCCAACACATGATGGAGGAGTCTTTTTGCCTAATTTGGAGTTCCCAACACTGATTTCCACCAATTTGGGGATGTTTTAGACATGGAAAGGCTTCAAAAATATCTTAACTTTGTTCAACTAGATCTATGTTGACTTTAGGCATCCAAATTGAGAAGTTGAAGATATCTTCATTCTTTTTCATGGTGAATTTCCTCTATTCAATCCTAAATCTCGGTTGCTTAGTTGATCTTGAGGTGTTGTTGATAGATCCATTGCTGAGATGGAACAACTCTAATGAAGTGTGCCTGGGAGATGCAAAGCTAAAAACTTGAGTCTGATGCCTCTGATTCTTGGGTACCTTTTCCCAAGATGGTGCATTTTTCTCTAGACAGCCAATTTCTTGAGTGTTCTTCAATTCCATCTAGTTTGACCCTCCATCCTTTGATCTGAGATCATTGTTGACTGATGAGTCTGATTATCATTCTAAAACCTAGGATGGATAACCAGCTTAGTCCTATCCAAAGGATGGCTGGCTTTGCGAATCCTGAAAGTTGATTTAGGTGCTTCAAAAGCTTGGGCGCCCCTGGCCTATAGGGGTACCTTTGACCTTTTGACTTGTTATTTTCAATTTTCAAATTTTCACGATCGGTCCCAATTTGATCTTTGTCGTCAGATGTTTGATCTATCTATTTTTTTGCTAACGGTGTCATTTTTGAGATTGATCAAAATAGAGGAGGTCATCCTAGAGATCATTGAGCTTACAGATTGCATCTGATTGCCCAAAAAGATGGGCGCCTATTTCTAGGAAGGTATATTTTCTTTAACACAACCAATTTTTTTCATGTTCTTCATTTTGCCTTCACCTTTGGTGTTTTCTGCTTGATCTCTATCTATGAAAGCCTGGCAAGTCCCATGAACATGTAGCTAGATTGATCGCGAAGTTGAGAGAGTGCTAAACAAATGCCTTGTAGAAAGCAATTGTTGAAAACCTCATCAAGTGACTCAAAATGAAGGGTGCACCCCTGACTAGTAGGGGAAATTTTATCTTAATGTGTATTGATTTTCCCTCCATTATGCATGCTCTAATAATCAACATTTGTTGTCATTTGATGTGTCTTACAGACTGGAAAATAGGTTCATTGCAAGGTTGAGTTGATGCCGAGGATATTACCTAAAGACAAGTTCATTAAAAAAGTGACATCTAGATCATCTAATTCAAGGTCACCTTTGGTTAGTAGGGGCACTTTTTCCCATGTGTGTGCCATTTTTTATAGTGCTTGCTTATAGCATCCTTGGACTTTGCTTATGTTTGTCGATGATTGATGATTCACGTGGCTTTGCTTGATGATGCGCTGAAAAGCCAACAAAAATAATGAGGAGATGATTTCCTTGGAAAAATTTGATGACTTTATTTGACCCTTTGGATTCAAGGGCATCCCTAGCCAGCAAGGGCACTTCTAGCTTGCAGTTTCATCATTTTCATTGAAAATCTTCATCCCTTTGCATTTCATGCTTGCCATGCATCGTGATTGATTTGAGCATTGTCATTGACAACGTGGACACACACATCTTAGCAATCACCTTTACCATGTTGCATGTACGGGTGTTGGAAAAATGACTAAGGCATTTGACTGCATAGCCTCCCCTTGGTAGCAAGGTGTGCATTTCCAGACTTAGTCAATTTTCAATATTTTTCACTTTTGAAAATCCCCTCCATCACAGAGCATATTTTTGAGCATTTTAACCATGGATTCTTTGTTGAAGCTTTCAAGGTTTAGATTTCGCCACCTGGTACTAGCCATTCTACCATTAATGGTTGCGTAGGTCCTAGCTTTCTTCCTGAAAAATTGAAGTAGAACCACTAGAGTAAAACAAACTTTTTGGTGATTTTTACTTGACCAGTGTGACTGTGAAGTCGATTAATCCTATTAAAATCATTTTCAATCATTTCTAGGAAGGTCCTATTTTCAACAGTTATCCTAAAATCAGGGGTTTGAAACCCTAATTTTCAAATTTTCAAAAATTTGCAAGCATCTTCCTTGACACAAACCCACAAAATGCCTGTGTTTTGTTTGACCTAAAACATACTTTTGACAACAATTTTACATGATTTAGATCATTTTAAGAAAAATGTCTTATTGAAGCAAAAATTTATTTTGGGTGCAACATTAGGCTCTGTTTAGTGACCATGTTGGATACTTACGACATAGGAGAATCGAGAATCTCTAGTTTTGTAGACCAATGCTCTTATCAGTTAGGCAATGGAGTCAGGACTTATTTCCTAATTTGAACCTAACAATTGGAGTTCACCTATTTATTGGAGCTCGCCTATTATTGACCTAAAACAAGACTACCTAAGAAATCACCTAAAACATGATGATACTTTACAGAATGGGGAAAAAAATTATGACATAACGAAAAGAAGAAAGAAAGTTATTTACAAAAATTCACTCCACCCCCAAAGAGATGAAGTGCTTTGGATATCTTCTGCTTCATGGTAGCAGGAAGAGCCCTCCATCGATGTTGCTTTTTCCAAAAAGGCTTTACTTCTCTTTTGATGAGCATTGTAGGAGACAATCCCTCTAGGATGAAAATTCTTAGGTATTCATATATTCAAGCAAAGGTACTTTGATAAAAGTTAGAATATGATGCAAATGGGAAAGTTGATACCCGTGAGGCATTGGTTATGTTGTAGTCCATCCTTGGGATGTTGATTTCTTCAAACCAATCAACCAAGTTCCAAACTCGATTTTTATAATGTTGTAGGTGATCTTTTCTAACCTTGAAATATCCTTTGACTAGCTCGTTGATCAGCTCTAGATCACCTTTAACACATAAGAGTTTGATTCCCATGTCTTTTGCATCTTTGAGGCCTAACAAAAGCACCTCTTTCTTAGCTTCAGTGAATTCCAATTGCACAGATGAGTGTAATTGTCCTTTAGGGGAGATGATCAATTCCCATGCTTCTGAAATTGTTATCGAATGAACTCCATCGAACTGTATTATCCATGACCTTGTGTCCTTTGTCAGTCTCTTTTCAGAACAAGCAATGTTTTGATCTTCATTTTCTATCTCTGATAGAGTCACATAATTGTCGAGACCTGTTTCAAGCTTTTCTCCTACTAGAACAAATGACTTGAGCAAAGCTTGCTTCTTCACAACATTTAGAATTTGATCTGGTTGTTTTGAATGATCCTGAAGATATTCCAGTTGAGAGATTTGTACCGTAGTCTTCATCATGGAAGAATGTCAAAATTTGTTGAGGACCAATCTTGAGCAATTGGCATAGCGTTCTTCTGTGAAGACCTAGGATTGGAAGTGGAAGGCACCTCTTCACCCTTTTCATTTGAATTTCGTCTTTCTTCCTCTTCTTTCTATGCTTTGAAGTGCTGAGCACGTATGAACACAGGTGATGAAACATTTTCATGATTCACCACAAGAGTGTACTGACAACATGCTTTTTCTTTTTCTTTAATAATGGGTCCAAAGAATCCCATTGCAGAGTCGCCATCAAAGTTGTCCATCTGTGGTAAGACAAGCTTCAAACTTGTTGTTGGTACAAAACTAGAACCAGGAGTAGCTTTAGCGTACCCCATGATTTGGGTCATTCTCAAATTCTTAAGACACATGAATTTGGTATGTTCATTAGTGTCATGGAAACAACAAAATATTGCATTGTGTGCAGCTTCAATCATTAGTCTTGATGAAGATGTTGGCAACCATGGCTGAAGATTGTCTCTCTTTGGCTGGTATGGTTGTTGAACTAGAGATCTGATAGAATATGTTCTCATTAAGCTGGAAATGATCATATTATCCTCCAACTTGATGGCATGTTCTTGCACACTCTTCAACTTTGTTTCTTTTGCCATCTTCAGGAAGAAGGCTATCTTTGATGGAAGAGCATTTATGAAACAACTCATCAGAATCTTTGGTGATGGATCGAGCATAGAAGAAATTCTTGTAACAAGACGATTAAATCTTGATACAAATTCCCTTATGTGTTCACTGTGTTCCATATTTGAATTTTCAAGCTAGGAAAACAACATATGACTGTCTTCAGCAGGCTTGAATCCCACCAAAACTTCTCGCTCATAGTTTCCCAGCTTGTAATAACACCTGGCTTCAGGTGATTGAACCAGTCCGCAACATTCCCAACAAGAGTCTCCATAAAGAGATAGACTACAATGTCTTCATGCAACACATACAAGATGGCGTAGGGTGTTGTGAATGCAGAAAAATGTTCACCTGGGTGTCAACTTCCATCGCCGTGAAATCGGGGAAAGTGCTTCCTTGACCCTTTAGGTAACTCATGATTTACCTGAAAAGCCAAAGGTCCAATGTTATTACTCCAAGGTAATGAAGGTGAACATCTCTTGCCAACATTATTGTTGTTACAATCCATTGCTTCTTGTATAGATCATGCAAATGGATGTCAGAGGATCATTCCCATGACATAAAAGTGTTAGCTTTTTCTTGAAATTTTATGCTTCATTGCCCCACGATGGGCACCAAAAAACTATTGGCATTTCAATTAGTACCTCTAGAGTGCTTATTGGAAAGAAACAACTATGCACAGTGTGTGATGAATTCTCTTCAAATTATGGAGGGGAAGCTCCCTCTTGTTTGTTGATGTTTGTGTAAAAGTAAAACAAACTAAGTGTTCCTATCATTTTTACTCAATGGCTAGGACACAAGGGTGCATAAACACAATGTGTTGTAGCTAAGGTTTTCTCTGATTTCTACAGATCTTAACTACAACTAAACTAGCTTTTAATCTATCATATCTCCTCAAGGTAAACATAGCATGAGGGCATAGGAGCGGGAATGGATTGGTTGGATCGCTTTGGCTGACCATCTCTCATAATACGTCTAAGGCTCTGAACTCTCAGATTTATGCTGGAATAAGGCTTTATGCAAGCAATCACTCTTTATGGTAAGCTGAATCACAGGATTGGTAAGGAGGAGGAACCCCTCTCTGAGGTTAGGCTGTGATGCAACTCACTAGAAACAACAAAGTATGATGAATTGGCTAACAGGATTCCTGAGGAGGTGACGACACCTATCCAAAGTGTAGGCTAAAATACAACTCATTAAAAAACATCAAATGACAATCATCAACAACAAAATAACCAAGGAAGTGACGTCACTTTTCCAAGGGGGAGATTGAAACAATAGATTGTAAGAACAAGACGTTGAAAGAGCTTGAATTTTTAGATCAAATTGCATGTTCCTTTTGATTTCTTTCTTCAAACTTTCTCAACAAATTACAAAGGTTTGGGACAACAAAGGTACGAAATCATACACAATTGCTTATCAAACCAAATAACTCTCATCCAGGAGTGAACAAATATGCACTTGCAAGCTTTTTGGAAACAATGGCACAACAATTTTGTATAGTATATAAAGGTTACAAAATAACGAGGAAAGGCTCTTATTTATAGAACTCAAAGGAGTAGGAAACTCTAAAGTCTCCTTGAGTTAACATTAAGTTCTTTCCAATCAACAAGATTTATTCCTACGTCTAAAAGTAGGTGAGAAAATAGTTAACTAGAAATTTACTTCAATTAACTGAAACTAAACTAAAAGTGAACTTCAATTACAAAATGTGCCTCCAAAATAGAGATCCACAATTAGTGGAGATAGATATCCATAATTAGTGGAAGTCAAAATAGACATCCATAATTAGTGGAAATAGACATGCATGATCTGTGGGACAGTGAGTTAACTTGGAAAGAAGCATCAAGTTAACTCCTATTTGTCATTAATGCTATTTTGGAGGGTAGGATGTCCTAACTAGGTGTTTTGAGACCTCATCACCTATAGTCAATAGTCCCTCTAGCTAGTCATTGACTTCTTCTATCTCTCGCAATCTGCTTTTGACATTCGATCTTCTTTGCAACTGTGTCATCCAACCTTGTTGACATGGAATGTGGAAGGTAGTGTGGTAGCAACTGGTGGCGGCTTTACATTTGGAATGACTACTTTCTGTATTTGGCTATCCATTGAACAATGATTTCATTTATGCCTTCCAAGGCGTCCAACTTGACTACGTGCTTCACCTAATGCATGTCTGTGTCGAGTGTTTTTAGAAAGTCATGAAGTATGACCATTTTAGTCTTTATTTCAACTTGAGAGTATTATATTTTAAAAAACTTGACTGTGTGATATAAGAGGGATTCACTACACATGGGTCTCTCCTTTCTCGAGAGATCACTAGGGAATGAACTGCCCTTATACACCTCATAATAAATGGATTAGCAGAATGATAAAGAACTAAGACCTAGTTATACTTTAGAAAAAAACTACCACATACCTTGAGAGAGCAAAACCAAGAGATTTATGTCTCAGAAGAGGGAGCTCTTCGCCAAAAGACGTAAACATCATTTCAGGATGCCATCGCGACACACTGTCATCTAAAAGACGTGCTGGCATCCTAAGCAATAGAGGGCTTAGGAACTCGAATAGATAGAAACAAGCTTCACTTCTAGGCTCAGGTCTAAAGTGTATTGAGCGAAATAACTAGTCAGGAAACCAAAAACTAAAATGAATGCAAGAAAGCTCAAAGAAAGCTCACCTTTCTCTAGATGTTTGGATCTTCAATCCAAGCTCCTTTCATGACCTACACACAAAAGAAAAAGGGGAAAAGGTTGGGGCTATATATGGGTCTGCCTCAGTCAGACCCTTGTTTTGGTGTTCCCACCTCCACATAAAACCAAGTTGGAAAGGAGTGCAAATGAAATAAACAAAGTGTGTGGTGAATGTAAAACCCGCTTAGGAGTAGAACCCACACCACAAGAAGCATGTGGTGAAAGAAAAACCTGCTCAGGAGTAGAACCTGCACCACAAGATAATAAATAAACAAGTAGGAAAGGAAAGTGTGTGAGAGAGAGCGTTACCCACGGGCCTAGACCCTCTTTGGAGCACAAAGACGCACCGTTGAGAGCTTGCTTGAGAGCTACTACTGCTTGAAGGACCTCAGTTTGGCATGGCTTTGCTTGTGAGAGAACTACTATCAAAGATGAAGAGAACTCAAAATGGGAGCAAGTAACAAGAAAGCTTGAGTGAATGTCTTCCAACCCCCAAATGAGAGCCAATAAGGGGTTTTTGATGCTTGCAAGGGCGACAAAGAGTCGTTACTTCCGAAATGCAATTGCTAGGACACATGTCCCAAGGGTTAGTATTCCAGATTCCCCATTTCTAACTTAGGAAACTGTCAGGACGCTAGCACGTCATGCAGACGTCTACACACCGTGTGTGCGTCTAGAGACTAGATTCTCAAGAAACGTGTCATCAAGCTTCTATTGCTCTACCACAAGTCCACATGGAGTCAGAATCATGAAATTCCAACTCATGGGATTTTGTCATTAATGTTCCAAGGCAACATAAATGCTAGGAAAAAATGCAAGAATGTGGAATTGCCCCTAGGTGCAATTTTGCGACATTACATTTTGCCCACACTTTAGTGGGCTTGATTTTGAAAAAATCAGCCTCACTAAAGTAGAGAAGAAAAAATTTATCTAGATTTTGAATCTTATGGATTTGCGTGCCAAGGGAGAGACCATAGCGGCCACCAAAGTCGAGCTAACTGGTACTAAAGGTGCCCCCAACATCTGAGCTCAACAAACAATGTCAAAACGGTCATGAAAAATTGTTCAAAGCTTTCACTTGCAAAACTCAAATTTTGGGTCAGCTTCAAAAAATCAAAAGAAAGCTACTACGGAGAGAGGAATAATCAAGAAAAAAGTCGTTGATTCGGAAAAAAAATATGATTAAGAGATGACCTTATGCCCTTCCTAAGTTTCCCCCTAGCTTGGTGGGGTAAATTTAGGAGAAACCGGGGAGCCAAAAGCTCTAGGAAAAATGGGCCCTGGGGGGCCTATACATACCTAGGTGGGCCCCTATAAGGGTCATTTTCACTATTCACTGCAAGCAAATTGTTGACTTTTGTGAGAGAAAAGTTAGAAAAATGCCTAGTAGGAGGGAGTTCAAGGTGCTGAGGTTAGAGAAATTATGCTAGGATGTCGCCAAGGGCCACAAGGTGGACCAGGTAGGTCTCTAAGCCTCATTTTTTACAAATTTTAGCCCTTTTTTAGCATTTTTCAAGACGACGGGTTACATAGGCGTCTATTTTTTGTGCCCGTGTCCCATATTCGTGTTGTCGTCCATCATACGTGTTGGGGTCTTGACTCCACACTGTTGTCTCAGAGACACGCTGGCGTCTTCGAGGCGACCATGGCAGTGAGGGATGCATGCGCAGTGCACAGATGTCTGCGCAACACGCATAGGTCTTAATTAATTTTTTGTTTTCATACTAAAATTCAATGTTCTGAATCAAACTTTTTTACTTTTTATAGGAGTACCCGAATTTGGGAGCATCCAAGAGGGGAAGAATTCTGACTCGTTCATGAGCAGAGGGACCGTCTTTTAGAGGATGAGGTCAAACATATTCAGCAGATCAATCTCTAGCATGTATTTACCATGCCAGAGATGAGGTACCACGAGAGGATGCTTACGACCCTTATGGAATGGTGGGGTGCCACCATGTCATCTTTTTAGCTTCCTTGTGGAGAGATGATTATAATACTTGAGGACATCTATCAGATCCTCGGGCTACCCATCGATGGATGGCTAGTGGCTCTCGATGATACTCGATCGACATGGGAGTGGAGGGAGGGCATCCTCTATTGCTCATGATTTAATAAACACACATGGTTGTATGTCAATTAAATACAATGATGATCTAATAGTCTTAACAGATGTAATGTGATGCATGGTCACACACACACGTGGTCATATCATAACACAAAAAATTGCATAATGTGTTAATGAATAATGTCAACATATGTAGTGCTACTGCCCTTCTATAGGGAGAACACAACACAAATGACACATAGAACACTACACATAGTATCATTGAAGATGCATCTTATTAACAGGCTCTTTTAAAGGTGTTCCATCCATAGATGATAATCCATAGACACCCAAACCATATACAAAGATCACAATGTAAGGGCCTAACCAATTAGGATTGAATTTTCCTCTCTGATCAGGCGGTGCATTTACATTTCTCTAGTTTTCACAGAGAACTAGATCTCCTAGTTTAAAGGTCCTAGGAAGCACACTCTGATTATATTGTCTAGATAACAACTGTTGATAAACTTTAAGATGATCGAGGTCCTATAAACAACACTCATCGAGCATCTCCAACTGATGCAGACAGTTAACTCGGTAGGTTTCATCATCAATTAACCCTTTAAGGGAAACTCGTAAAGACAAAATTTTCAACTCCAAAGGCATGATAGCTTTGGCACCATACACGAGGTTGTAAGGCGTCGTTCCTGTTGCCGTATGAACACTCGTGCGGTAGGCCCACAAAGCATACATTAATTGAATGTGCCAATCCTTACCATGCTTATTAATTTTTTTATGAAGAATGAGCTTGAGTTTTGTTAGATGCTTCTACTTGACCATCAGACTATGGATAGTATAGTGTTGAAAACCTATGTTGAATATGAAATTTCTCGAGGAACTGCTTCGCTTCCTTGTTCTTGAATGGTGTAACATTGTCAGAAATAAGCGTAGTGGGCAATCCAAACTGAGAAATGATGTTATTCATGAGGAAACTACAAATAGCTTAGAGAATTAACTTGCAAAGTTGAACTTGGCATCATTTTGATATTATTATGGTGTACATTATTTTTAGACCACTTGTATATGTGGGCTTTTCTTCATGACATATTATATTCTTATCATGGATGAGGGTTGTCATTTTGATCCATTGTTAATCTTAATTATGTAATGGTGTTATCTTTATCATTGAGTACTAGATATGTACTTGTGAGACTTTTATATTATTACAATGTACTTATCATTGTACTTTTTTATTGTACTAGTTGAGTGGGAGTTATATATATTGTGTGGATTTTGTTGGATATCTTGCACATTGTTGTAATACTATATCATGGAAGTTAATGAAGGTTTATCTTGTATCTTTTTGTAAGCATTAGGATATTTATTTTGGATAATGCTTAAGAATTTTTGAGGTTACATTTTTGAGGTTGTTACAAATCCCTTATCATTCCAATATCAAATATATTTTTAATTTGAAATTCAAAATATACTTAATTTTAATAATATTAAAATCAACATCAAAATAATGATTTATTTAAATTAATCAAATAAACTACATGTCGTGAACTTAACAATCTTGCATAAGTATTTAAATCTTAATTAATACTAGAAACATCTACAAATATCGCATAAAAAGACAAAGTAGTCAACTAGTTACGCCAAGAGGCGTCTTACAATGGCAGCAATGGATCTATGTACATTTTTATACACAAGATTCAAATTGGCATTTGAAAAATCCAAAGTATTGTTGATTTCGTCATCCACCTAGTAGTAAAAATCTTGAATGTAAGAAAGTAATGCGAAGCTGAAGGTAACGACTGCTTGCATGTGAACCATTTCATGCATGAACGATATTGAATCAATTTCAACATCAAGGGGGTAAAAATTTATTAAAACAAGGAAATGTTACAAAGCAGGGCCTTAAATGGCCCTATCAAGTTCAACCAAGTGATCCAATTGATGAGACAAATCCAGGGGTAGTTGACCCCGATCCACTAAATTCCAATCATGAATCAATTTGAGGCAAGCACAACTTATATATTTATTTAGTCAGGCAGACTAGAAGGAGTGCCGCTCGGTGAGCTCAGCCAAAAAGACGTTACGCAGTAGTGTCCCTGATGATGAAAAAGCACATAAAACTAAACATTATGTTTAACAATGGTAGTATATAGAAAAAATATTTGAACCCTTTGGATAGCTAGATCAAAGAAATGGAGAGGTTTCTATGACTGTAACCCTCTTTCACTTTTCTTTGCTTCATTTTTAGTTATTTTTATTTTTTTCAAATGCTTTAATGGTTGTGTTTCTCTTTTTAAAGACCAACTGGATACTCCTTAACATGAACAGCCAAACTATGGTCTATCCCTAAATCAGAAATTGCATCAAACTCCAAAAAAGGCTATCAGAAGATTGTCCTATTGATTTAGGTTCCTTTCCTTTGTAATATTAAGGCAAGATGCATTCAAAATTCAACGGGGGATTCTCACCTGCTTTTACTAGAGGGTTAGTATGAGAATCTATAGCCCTTTCCCCTAGATTGTCCCTACCGTCAAGTATCCAACACAAGTATAACCTGATATTGATTACATTGAGATTTAAATCTATCATCAACCTTCATTGAATAAAATTTCATTGCTCTAATGAATGAATGGGTTTGGTCTTGTGGGAAAGTGGAAGAAGACAAACCGCCCATTTCTCATTTTTAGACAAGTTAAGGTAAGTTTAATAGAAGATAGATTCATTAATTTGGAAGTAATTTGTGTTCTGCTAAGATTGACTCTTTATAATATTTATGGGAATCATTACCTTTTTGTTTTTCCTTAGACATCTGATTAGGTGCTTAAGGAATTTATATTAGATTCATGCTCTTGCATTCTATGCTATTACTTTATTAATTGTTTGATAATACAAAGTCAGTAAAAGGAAGCCCTTGTTCAGATTTGGGGATTTGGCTTATCAAGTTTATAAGATTACATAAATGTCACTAATTTGTTTCTCTAATTTAAGGGATGTTGAGGAGTCATTTATACATATACAAAACTTACTCCATTATTGCAGTGAGATTTGTTTTGTGCCTCCCTTTTCTTTTCTAAAATATATGATTAGCTGAAAATAGGCACCTCGAGAAGGATAACTCTCGGCACATTTTATATATATTAATATTTAATATGTGTATGCTAGTATAACCAAATCAAACGACACCCTATGATTAAAGCGAGTGTCAAAACTATAATGAGTCTATAGGCACAATGTATGCAATAAAAAAATAAACGATCCTTTCAAATTCTATATTTGAAAAGATAGAAATGTTAAATTGACAAGTCTTTTTCCACTCAAAAGAATTTTTTAATTATTTTTAGTATACTTTTGTGGATCTAGGTGCAATAAAAGTGGATTTGGAAGTGGTCCATCTTCAATTTTTTTGAATTAATAGAACAATATTCCTTGTATTGTTGCTTGGGTTTCTCCTACTTTACCATCTTATAATTATTACTCATATTAGGAAACATAGAGAGAATAATAACTCCCAACAATATTCTCAAAATTATATTGTTGATCTATCACACTTCTTCCATATCCTTTGATTCGTATGGATGAACTCTACTTTCCAAACAAAACAGTTTCTTTCACTTGACTTTGAAGATTTATTTGCAAGGATCGAGTAATCTACATGTTAACACCCACTTAAAAAACTAGATGCTAGAAAAGCCTAACCCTTATTTTATAATATATTTTTTGAATACAATTCGCAAAGGTTAAAATTCATTTGTAACATTATTAAAATTGTTTATTCTTACCCATTTTATCTTGTGAAAAACTACCCAAACAATGACTATGTATTTAGATTATTTTTAAATTTTTTTCCAAGGAGGACTAATGCTCCCAAGCTTATATTTGTCAACCATAAACCATAAGGCATCCCATACAATAAAGACCTAACAATGAATTTTGATTTTTTTATGTCGAAGGAATTCCCTCTATGAAACAGTCTAAGCAAATATTTTAGATCAATGGTTGATATAATTTATCTGCGATGCAGGACCATTGAATACATCTGAACCGTAAATGTCAAACCAATGACATTGTGAAGGCATTAATGTCATTCAATGTCATTGCAGGTTTCGTTTTCCCCACAAGTAATATCCAGTCCATAAAATGAATGTCGCTTAACAACTATCTTTGTCTCATTTACTAATACAATGCAGGAGCACAAACAACTTAATTCACAATACACTTGGAAAACAAATCAAATCACCAAACTAAAGACTTCCTTTTGAGGCAATCAACTTTCAAAACAACTCTCCTTTACAAGGAAACTTTTTATTTACAACACACAGACCCATAACCAAGTTAATCACCTCCTTCAAGCCCCCTAGGAACACTTCCCAATGTCTTCCCCATCGTAGTTTTGACCATTCCTTCTTTGAGACCAAATTTCTAGTAGCCATGCACTTACAGTCTATCAAACATAACTCTAACCAAAGATCCAAACTCCAGACTGTAAAGAAATTTTTGGACACCCCTTAAGGGCCTTTAAAAAATATTAGAAGTGCAGTGTAGGTTGTTTTGTAACTTCAGCCTTAAACCTGACTGTATCGAGTTCTTTGTATGGTCTAATTAGACTTGAATTAGATAGGGCTTACTAGTTCTCCTATCTCCAAGTTCAATATAACTTAACCAGCACCTTACACATCCCTAACTAGGTCCGCTCTTGCTAATTTGACTCTCAAAAGTCTCTTTACATGAGTATTTTTACAAACCCTACACTCTAGGCTTCCAAATTGCTCATAATACTCTGTTTTGCAGACTAGGGCATCATGGCAACTGCCCCGAACCACCTTTCCATGATCTGCAACTTAGGAAACTATTAGAATACATACAAAACTCCCTATTCACCAATTCTTAGGAGGATTCAACGGTTAAAATATGATAAATACAATTTTAAAGGCTAACTGGTTACCCTAGATCAGGGTTTTAACAGTTTTCTGAAAATCCACAATAACTTTTACAAATGTGAGCCAAATTGCATGAAACAAATTGTGTTAGGAAGGTGATTGATTAATCTATCTCTTACAATCAATTAGACATGCAATCATGCCCATACAGGGCCGTACAACACCAATGAACAATAAATTTATGAAGAAACATGCACAAAAACAATGTTTCTTATTGATCAAATTGTTAAACACAATCACCCATGCCTTCACAAATGCTTACAAGGATTTTTAAAGGTATTTCAAACATGTCTAATCCACTTCCAACTACTTTCCAATGAATTCGAACAAGGTGACTCTTCACCTTCCCTCATTTTTACATCTTTTGCAATTTTACATTTTGTATGACAACTTTTTACATCTTTGCAAAATGGACACAAAACATTAACTATTAACCCTCCTAGTGACCTAGACACATGAAAAATGATCAATCTGACCTTGTTACAATGTGGAGACAACAGAATGGAATCAAACTTCAATATTTCTCCATGGAAGCATGAAGTTGCCATGGTGCTACTGCACCATACTCCCGGCCAAATAAATTTCCAAGCCCTCTTGGATTAACAATTCTTCAGCCCTGTATGCTCTTTTTGATGTCTTCTAAGTTCTACCTCTGGTCGTTCTTGAAATAGCTCCTAGTGTCTTCATTTTCACCTTTGGCTTCATCTTTTCCATGTAAATTAGTCTTCTCCCTATTTTTCCACTCTTCACACCTTGATGTATCTTAGTTTCCATCTTAGCATCTTGTCCTTCTCCCTTCACCTTGAACCTTGGCTTGTATCCCATCAAGATTATCATCCAAACAATGAAGTAATAAATGATCTCTTAACTCTTTTCTTTTTCCATGAAACAATGGATTCCTCATTCTTAATCTCCATATCTTTCATCAATTTCTCTACTCCCTCAAGGAATTCTTCCTTAATTATCTCTGTCTCAAACCTTGTCATCAACATCTCATCTTCTTCTTTCAAATTTGTTTGCATCCCTTCTTCATTTTTCCTTCTAGCTGCTTCCCTTGCTTGTCTTTTCATTCTTTTGACAATTTTTTTAATAGGCCACACAACTTTCTTTTTTACTGTCAAGTGCCAACTTGTCATTTGTTGTTTCATACTCAACTAGAACTCCTAGAACTCCAAATCCAATCTTTTTATGTCTTGCTTTAGTGTTGCTATCTCACTATCAAACTTCTCTTGCCTCTTTCTCTCTTTTCTTCTTTCCTCTGCCTGCAAATTCCTTCTCAACAAATCCATTTTCTCTTTACTCAACTAAGTCTCTTCTTGCTTCTTCTCAACTTCTTTGCCTCACCTAGGTCCTTCCACTTTTCCTCTACCTACACTACTGAATTTGACTCCATTTTTTGACAAACATTCATCGGTCATTCGACAAATCTTTGTCAGAAAAGCAACAAAATGACGAAAACATTTTTGTCGCTATTTTTTTGTCATAATTCCGATGACGAATTAAATGTTGAAATAACGGTGCAGATTTGTCGGTCGTCGGCATCATAAAATGACTTGGATGTTCTTCGGAATATCGATGAAAACTTCGTGTATCCACCAATGAATTACAACCAAAATGCAATTGCAATGGCTGTTCTGAAGCATCAAAAGAACATTAGAATTTTGTCGCCATTTTGACAAAATGGGAAAGTATTTACGACGAAGCCTCCATCACAGCTAAGCAACTTCGTCGGACCTTTTATGTGATTCATTGGTGGCATTCATCGAAATTGCGACGAAATGGGCAAGGAGTTATGACGAAGCCTTCGTCGTAGCTAAGCAACTTCGCCAGACCTTTTCTGTGATTCGTCAGTAGACTTTGTCTAAATTGCGATGAAATGGTCAAGGAGTTACGACAAAGCCTTCATCGCAGCTATAGCAACTTCGTCGGACCTTTTAAGTGATTCATCAGTTATTTTCGTCAAAATTTTGATTAAACAATGCAATTTTTTTTTAAAAAATATTCGTTGAAATGTACCATTGGTGAGAGATCAATCGCCGACCATAGGATAGAAAACTCACTCGATAGTCCATGTCTTGCCGATGACTTTAAAATCGACCGACAGATCAATCACCACCGATCGACCTCTTGAGTTTTGAACAACTTGTTGGTTATCGGCCAAGACATTACGAGGGTCTGCTGATTAAACAAGTGTCTAAGAGCAAGTAAACAAATGGAACCTATTAATTTTTCTTATTTTGGGGTTCTTTAAATCATAGAATAGATACCACCTTCTTGTGTTATAATGTACTTATATTCAGATTTGAATTGAGACCAATTGTCATTGCACATTCCATTTTACTTGCACAGAGTATTCTATAAGCAATATATTGATAATTCCAAATGATTTATGGTGTTGTACAACTCTACCTATCATGACAGTTTTGTTGTTCCCCCGAGAGAATCCTGCAAAGAAAAGTTTACAATACCAAGTCAAATAATATGAAAAAGACTTACTTCCATACAAATTAAATGATTATTCTCACAATGGCAATTGTCTAATTACAACAACAATTCCATGAAAGGTTATCCATGCTTCATAAGAGATGACTGATCATACATACAGACTGTAAGATGCATAGAAAAAGCATTACACTTGAGAACAACCAGGGCTAACAAAGGGAGGGTTAAGAAATGTCACGGATTGAAGAAAATGTGTAGGAAAATCTTGAGAAGTATCAAGAGAGCGAGCTTGTAGAACATATTCTTGACCTAATCAAGCTCTTGAACAGCAAACAAAATTAAAATACTAACACATACATGAGACATGTAATGAACTTCCAATATCTATATCTTTTTCATTAATGCAGAGGTAGGTAAAGGAGAAATAATTATAATTGTAACACTATTCATAGTCCAGTAAATTATGTTCATAATTTGTGTTCAATGGACCTCGGTTTTATCATTATACTACCCATCTAATACCATATTTTAATCCAAGGTTTCAACTATCTCAGATCTAAAGAATCACCTTCAATTAACCATTTAAAGTACTATAAAATAAGGTAAGACTTTTACTTGAGAAAGATTGGGTACACTTGTAGGATTAAAGTTCACGCAATCATCAGGATTTATTGGCACACAGACACAACCTGCAACATATGAAGTAATGGATGACTACAAGTTAGTGAAATGGTCCTTAATATGTGACTGGTTTGCAAATTGATTGGTAGAAAATAAGGTTACAAACAGATCTACATGAAAAATTATGAGGACAATCTACTGTAATCATCAAAATAGATGAAAAGTGCAAAGGAAAGAGTTGAGCTACATCTCTAGAGCCTAAAAAAAACACATGCAAGAAACATAAAAAAAGAACAAACTAATTTTTGGATGAATACAAAATGGTGCCTTGACAAGTGATTCATATGCTTTCACGACAAAGACATTAAGAAGATTTTAGTCTTCCTCTGTGAAATTAACTACTTACAGAAAAAACCCAGAAACCAATATTATATACCTCCATGTCTAGCCGAGGGTAGGTATAAGAGAAAAAAAATTCCTCAATGCAATGCCAAAAATATCAATGTGTGTGTAGGTTTGTATTACTCAAAATATCATTTCACTGCCTAAGGAAAAATACCAAAGTGATGTTTTAAATTTCAATCTTCACATAGGCTCCTTATTGCTACACATGCATATACAAGCATTATTAGGAGCTCTAAACTATTCAAATATTAAGGATTTAATTGGCTATAAGATGGAAAGTTGTTGTTTAGACATAATCCATCATCTTTTACATATCTTTATTCACTCCTAGCGCTTCAGATAAATTTGTGTAAATGAGACAGAAATGTGAATCTTTTATTGACAAAGAAAATTCTTAAAAGGAGGGAGAGACAAAGGGTAGGGGAAAGAGAATGCTTGAATGTATAGCAAAGTATAACATTTTGATCATTATAACAATGAAACGAATCTTAAGTTTGAAGCATTAATATCATTTACAACATTTATGATCAAGAATGAATGTAAGTAGAGAAACTTTTGCATACCTCTGAGATGGTACAAAATTTCATGGGTTAAGTTGAAGCCTCCATCAACAAGATCAAATATACATTGTATCTATCTCAATTGAGCCTCTAAACCCTTCACATGTCAATTTTTCCACTAACCTGTTATGCACAAAGTCAAATTTTAGAGTTATGTCACCACTAAAAACAAAAGAAACAGAGCTTTGAAACCAAATCCACATAGAACACAATGTGGTATTCATATAAAGCCATACAAACAAACTAAACTCAGAACATTGGAATGGAAACAACTTCAAATTATGATGCAGATCATGGATTTGGGTATAAAGAATCATTTTTCTGCCACCATAGTGAAAAGTTAGCACTTTCTTTCATCTTTGCATATTGGTTTGATGCTTCAAATGATTCATTTATTATATTGAAAAGTGCATTACCTTATTGAGCTTCTCTTTGTTTCGAGAATAGTTTAATATTCTCTACTTAATAGGGCCAACCACGTGACGGTGGAAGCTCATTTGGCCCCTCCCCCCCTCACATCACTCTCAATTCCCCATACCCAATCATATAACACTAATCATTCATTCATCCATTAATAACATATAACATTCATTCATTCATCCATTAAGAACATATAACATTCATTCATCCATTAATAACATAGAACATTCATTCATTAACATATAACATTCATTAATTAACATATTCACATTCATTCATTAACATATAATATTCATTGTTTCAATTTTTACATATTATAAAAAATATGGTTGTCATGATATGATTACAATTACTTTTTTTTTGTTTCTTTTTTAAAGCTACAAAAATTTGAAGTGGAGTATCATTTTCTAAATCAATATCTATCCCCCCTTTAGTTGTTCTACTCTCTGCTCATGATCTTAATGTACGCCTAGTCGTCTGCTCATGACGTGGACCTTTGTACGCAAAGGGGAAGTGCTGCTGCCCAATAAGAAAGAAATGTTGGTGATATGTTTTATTATTATTATTTTCGCAGTATTTCATTAATTAAAAGAATATTAGGTGGTTCTCTTTACACGATGGAGTTACATCATGTTCTTGAACTTTTGTTATAGACTCATGCTCAACATGTTGAAAACCCTCTAAATCCTAATTTGCAGTTGAAACATGAAAGGTTACATTAATTAATACACCAATTGAAATTAAATATGCTTAAGAGAACATGAGATTGGTCCTCTTTACCTGATGGGGGCCACATCGTATTCCTGATCTTCTCTAGCGATCATGCTCAACATGTTGATCATACTCTACATGCTCTAAAGTTGAAACATGAAAGGTTACATTAATTAATACACCAATTGCAATTAAATATGTTTAAAATAACTTTAGAGTGGTCCTCTTTACCTGATGGGGCCACATCATGTTCCTGGTCTTCTCTAGCTTGATCATGCTCAACATGTTGATCATGCTATATATGCTCTAAAGTACCAGGATGCACACCATGACCTTCATCTGCAGGTTGTGCTCCACCCTCACCAAGTTGCGTTCCAATGTCATGTGCAGTGTTATCATTGCTCGAATGTTTAAAACAAATAGGCATGTAATTACTTTATGGTGGAAATTAATATTGAATAGATTGCACAAGTATTCAATTTTAAATAAACTGTATTGAGTTTATTTACCTACATCTCAGATGCAATGGAAGGTTGTGCTTGCCCAGTCAAGACTCTTAGGCGTTTATCCACGGCTCCATAGCCTTGCTGGAAGGCAATCTTCAAGTCATCTTCTGTGGGAACTCTGTTGAATTCAGAGCCCTATATTTTTGCATAAGATCATGAATTTTGCTTCTATGGTGTGATAAAACCAAAATTATTTTCAATTTATTATTTGGATACTATATTTCATTTATTGATACTTACAATTCATGCAACTAATTTTATATAACCACCAGAGCCAAGTTTGTGTTGCCTGTGTTTTTCTAGTCTTTCCTTTGTTGCCTTCGATGTGTTGGGCAACCTATAAAAAGTTTAAAATATGTTAAATTATGTAAAAAGAAAGAGTAATTAGTATATAATTACATTTTTGATAGTATCACATACCTTTCTTGGCCCGGTGGTGTCTTTCCTTTTTTCTTTTCAACCTTCTCCTATCTGACACCAGGTCCTTCCACTCCCTCTCCAGAATCATGGGGGATGCTCATACTTTTTGTACTTCTCTAAATGTGACCTATATTGGTCCCTCACATACTTTACATAGGTACCAACTTTCTTAAGTACCTTGGTTCGATTGAATGTTTTATCACCGAAGATCACAACTAAATGGTTAATGAGTTCATCTTTTAAATCTTGATTTTGGGCATTCCACTGTGTACATATGGTGGGCCCGAAGAGCTCCAATGTAATATCACTTAGATGTTTATAAAAAACATCATTTCCTACAAAATGATCATAAGATCAATAGTCTAAAAAGAGCGATCAATAAGTAAATTTCAATTGGATTATATATAATAATAGTTAAACATTTTAAAGTACCTGGGACCTTCTTTATCTTTATGAGAACGAAATCCTCGGTCAACACAAATGTGACCAACAATGTTCTCGTACTAGTAATACGGGAATATCTAGGAAATGTTGCTAAAATATCACCAGTACTAGTGGCCTCTGCATCCCCAGGTACATGTCCTAACATGTTCTAGCATGTGTTCACCACCAGAGGGTGCCCTAATGGATGCTTGCATGGTATGTGTTTTCGACATTTCAGACGACAATATAGGCACAGATGATGGGGTCAGATGATGTGATGTATGTGCAGGAAGATCAGGATGGACACTTGTACCAACCCCTACTCCTCGGGCAACACTTGCAGTACCTTGATCATGGCCAGGAGCATCATGAGGATGCAAAAAATCCTGTAAACACAACACATATTTTAGTTCATGACATAAAAGAGTAAAAATATAAAGCCATGAATGAACTTATGTTATAATTAAAGACCTCATGACAACTTACTGGAAAGTTTTGTGATCTCTCATTCAATATTTTAACCCTATCTCTTATCTCATTTGTTTAAGGCATTATGAATAACAACTTAAGGATTTCTTCAGTGCATTTTTTTGGGTCTTCCTCATTATATCGAGAGGGCTTGTTGAAGAAGCAATGTCATCATCACATAATATTGACTGAACCTCCCTATCGATGCTCTCGTCTACTGCTGGTGCCTTTCCCCAATCAGTCGACTGCAACAAGAATATTAAAAATATTATCAAAATTAACCCAATAAACTTATCAAAACAACAAAATAATAAAACATTTTGCTCGTATCTAATTTGTAGAATTACAATGAGGTGAACCTGTCAGGTAGAAGTGCGTGAAGATAAATCATGATCTGTGCTCTAGGCCAAAGCCTTCTCCGTACGATCAATGTCCCGCTATGACAAAAATTAAATATAAAAAAATATTACCGAAATGAAACCAATAAACTTACGAAAAAAAACATAAGAATAAAATGGTATATTGGAGTTATTAATTGGAGGTTGGGTAAAATGGTACATAGTACGTACCACCCCCATAGTAACTATGTTTGTAACTAAGCGATTCAAATTGTAATCGATTAGCAACTCTTCCCCTGCAGTTATTGATTTTATTGCACATACGAATACACGGTTTCCCTCACGTGCCTCGAATATTCAATTGTGTTGCTTATTTGTTGACCCAGCTCGTGTACTATTTATAAACCCTGCAATATTCCCTAATGCTTTTGGCCTTTCGTCAATGTACATAGCCACTCCTTTATTTTGATCCTTATCTTTTAGCTATATATAATTTGCCAACAGTGCATACCTACGCATACTTCGTGTATATCGAACCAGTTGCATCCAATATTTGTAACTGTAATAGGATCCGACATACTCCATCAATTCAGTAACTTTTTCGTAATAGACCTTTATGCCATCCATGTAAAATAGGCCCAAACCATGTAATGACGATGGTGCTATGCGATATATCCTCTCGTTGACACAAAAATTAGTGTTTATTGGAGGAAGTTCCTTGGGTACCCATTGTTTCCGTAGATGTTTGTACCTCAAGGGCACCTCAATGTCGCCTATGCTCTCATCATCAAAGAGCATGACCCCTTCAACAAGAAAAATTCCGTAATGTTTACAAATTTTCTTCAATCTTTTTGACCTCTAGTTGATCTCCCTCTTTTAGACATACTACATGTCGGCTTTCCTCTTCTCTTCTGAATTTCCCTCACTAGTGGAAGACAAAATCCCGAAGAAAAATACCTATTTGGTGGTACTTGCACTCGTAAGGATGTTGGATGAATTTTTTTCATGGTGATGTGATCCCAAGGTGACATTATGATTAATCTATCATTTCATGGCTAGAATTTCATAGGTTATAAGGTAATCAAGTCTTGATAGATTGCAAGCTATTGTTACTACCATCCAAATATGTCCATCACAAATCAAATCTACTTAAATTTTTAACTCCCAAACTTTTTAACAAGTGTTAAATGTGACTATGGTCCACCAGTTACGGCTTCAAGACGCAAATGTATTCTCTAATTGTAATCAAAGGACTTTTTCTCTTCATTCAAGTAAATAAACTTGAAGGGAAACACCACCAAGTGGTTTATTGGACACCTACATGACTAAAAATAGCAGCAAATTCACATTTAATTTCCATATGTCTAAGTGGTTAATGGGGAGGGAGTGTGTACTAGGCTTGGTTAAGTCATCATAAGAATATGCTTTGGCAATAATTTTTTTTTAAGTCATCTTAAATCTTCCTATGTCTAATTGCTAGAAGAGTTTTGGTATGTTTTAAGGTAGGATGATTGATGAAAGAGCCCAAAGAGCCTTTCTCCATGGTATCCAGGTACACATAGCATCGGTCTTCTCTTATACGGTTGGACATGATTAAAGAACATAGCTAGGAATTATTCATCTAACCTAAGGTTTTCTCATAATGCCATAATTGGAAAAGTATGATCAAATTCTTCTATTATGAAGAATTGGTCTATGTGCCTCTAGTAATCACTATAAATGTTTGTAAGGATAAAATGACTACTTGCATTAGGTAGGAGAGAATCAACTTTGAGTTCTTGAAAGATTATATTCCTCTATTCATATTTTTTAAGGGTTGTGTGTGGAGGTTATCACTACCAAGAAGGGAGGAGACCTTTCCTTGTATTCTTTTATAATTTTCATTATTCTTATTTATTTTACACTTACATTTACAAATACACATACATATGCATTTACTGTTTTCAT
>VDFB02140549.1:0-11948 GCA_007258455.2 Sequoia sempervirens
CCCACCTTTTGAATTGGAAAAATAAGCCTTGTGGGACCAAGATGCCCTTGGTGGTGCCTTAGTCCCACCTAGTGGGACCAAGATGCCGCCTAGGGTGTCTTAGTCTCGGGGACTTTATTTTCGGGAATTAAGAGTGAGAAATGAAAATATTTGAATTTATTTGACCTTTTGTCAGCCTTTGAGATCCAATAATTGGGTTATTAGGTAGGAATGCCTATAAAAGTAAGATTCACACCCATTTTTCATAAGAAGTGAATAAGTTTGAGCAAGAGACATAAGTTAAGCAAGTTGAAGGAAAGTTTCAAAGTCTTGGAGCAACCTTCTATTGTGTTTTTACAAGTTTTTCAAGTATACTTTCAAGCCAAGATCTAGCATTACCAAGGATTAGTAATGGATGCCTATTGTGGATCATGAGAAATTCTAGGTTGGAGATGCAACTAGCCATTTATCCAAGCCTAAAGACTTGTCTCTTCATTGATTCCATCTTCCATTATTGCTCTATTTTCTGCCTAAAGAAGGTACATTTCGTGTTTGTGACTTGTTAGGGTGATTAGAGATCTTCTTTGTAGGTCATTTACATTTGCATCTTAGGAATGTTATTCTAACACATTTGAATAGGGTTTCTTCTTGTTCTAGCTTGCATAATCTTAGACACACTTGAGATTAGGGCACACACACATTTCCATTTTTAGATCTATTCTTTTTCATCAAGGTTTAATTACCAAACAAGGGGTTTGACCAAGGAAAACCCCCATCAACAGTGAATCCAAATTCCTTTGTTTTGTAGGTCTTTTTATAAGTTCATATTTGAAGACTTAGTGAACAAGGAAGTGCAGATCTTAAGCTTCGGGACCACACTCAAAAAATTTAGAAATTCAAAACGGGAGTAATATGCCACCTTGGGTGGCTTAGTCCTCCCAAAGATATTTTTCAAAAATTCTTTAAAATATTGATCTAACAACTAAAGATTCTGCATATGCCCCAAAAAGAGCAACAGGACTAAGACAACAGTAAAGGCATCTTTGTCCTCCCTGGCATATCTGGACAACTCCTTCGTATTTTTGGAATCCTCACAAAATCTCCAGACTTCCCAAGTACACACATCCTAATTCCCTATTTGCATCTCTCATTTAGCTTGCATAACTAGGTTTTGTGGGTTGAATGTTCATTTGTCTTTTCCAAGCATTTGCTTGGTGGTGAAACCCTATAAACTAAAAGAACCCCCTCCTAGGTCCTCCTCATTGACAATTGACTCACCTTGTGAGGTTGATAGTCAATCCAATTAAGAATCTTAGGACATAATTGAATGACCAAGATAGAATTGGTAATCACCCACCTACATTTTATCGACAATTCATTTTGGTGAACTGACCCTTTTGAGCATTCATTTTATGATTTGGATTCCATTAAAGTCATAGATCTAAGTTGCATTATTTTTTTGCATTGCATCTTGCATTAGTGAAATTGCATCTAGGGTTTCTTGCATTTGCATTACTAAAAGTGCATATAGGTTACATTTTTACCTTCTTGCATCATTCAAAAATTGAAAAGTGCATTGTTATTCATCCTAATTGCATTTAGAAGCATTGTTATTGCATTCAAAATTAAGAAAGAAAAAAAATTGCATTCAATTGCTTTTTATTAGTTACTTTTCTTTACATCCACCTACACAGTTTTCTATTTCCAAACATCAAGTCCCTGGTAGGCAACCTCGGAACACTGTTATCAGCTTAGATCTTGCTTTTTTTCTAGAAAAAAGCTTTACTAGGACTAAAACTCCCTTATTGGCATCTTAGTCCCTCTCAGGGTTTTTGATCGATGTTTGTTCCAGTGTCTAGAATCTCTAAATTTCATCAAGAGGACCAAGACGCCCTTCCTGGCTTCTTAGTCCTTGTGTGGCTTGAGGTTACAATTTCTAGGGTTAAATGGTGCATTTATGTTCTTTTGTTTGATGTAGTTAGTTTTCTATTTCAGTTTTCCAATTTACTATTTTATGCATTTTCATATTTTATGTTTACACTTGCTCGATAAAGATAACTTGTTAGATTTCCATATTATTTTTTGTAGACTTCATTCATTAGAAAATAAAAAACATTAAACCAAAAACATTGAACTTAAACATGCATAGATGAATGGTTACTTAAGCATGTTAACACCCTTTTTCAAAGTTAGCTTAAACCTCAAGCCTTTTAGTCGTGATGACCTTGATATGTTAGATGAAGCCCTTGAGGACTTCACCTCACAAGGTTCATCCAATAAGGCTTGTTCAAAAAAATGTAGTCAAAGTGAAGTAAATGTTATGTAACCTCAACCTATTAACAAGCACAAGCCTTTTAGTCGTGATGACTTTGACATGTGAGATGAAGCCCTTGAGGACTTCCTCTCGCAAGGCTCATCCACTAAGGCTTGTTCAAATAAATCTAAGCAAAATGAAGTAAATTTTATTCAACCTCAAATTAGCCTTTATCCACCTTCAAACAAATGTCAACCTTCAAACAAACCTATCCTTATCCTTGACGCACCTAAAGAGAATGTATCACAACAATTGAATTATAACATTATTGCTCATACATATAACACAAGGAATACTAGACAAGCTCAACCTAATCATGTTTAGCTAGCATTAGTGAATATCGTGTTTCCCAATGCTCCTCATTTACCATCACAAAGTGGAAAGGAGTATGATCTTGTTGAACAACTTGAGAATACTCCCACTAATATTTTCTTGTGGGATCTCATTCAAGCTTCACCTAGTTACCACACCATTCTTCAAATGGCCTTGCAACAAGTTGTGGTTTCTCCTAATACAAATGCAAATGATGTGGCAGCCCTAATACAACGAATAAATACAATTAATGTATACATTACCTTTTATCAACATGAGCTCCCTCCCTTGGAAATGTAAAAGAGATATGATGCATTCATGATAATAGTTAGATACAACACCATGGGAATAAAAGGATACGCTTCTGATGATAGTAGGCTCAACTTCATGGATATTGGCGGTAAATATTTTTAGATAATTTACAGGGGTGGATAAATCAAAACTAAAACAGTTTACTATCCTGATAGGGTTTTGACAATATGGGAAACGCGGCTTTGGTGCGTTGCATATTTTACTTTCGGAAAGGACGACTTCTATCCATGGTATAGCGGAAATTTTAACCACGATATTATTTGCTTAGGAAGACCATGGATTCAGGATCATGCTTGATTCCTTTGACTCTTCGAATTTTATAGATTATGTCTGCAGAATAAATTATACAAATCCAAATGGACTATAGGCACGAGGTTGCTTTTGGAACTGAGAAAAGGGAACTTCACTGAGTCCCTCACGAAAGGCAGTAATTCCAACATAAAAAATATAACCTATGAAATAGGAAACACAAGAGATGGAAATAGTGTCAAATTTAGTAGATGATGATTGGGGTTCCTTGGAGTTCACACCTTCATTCATGGGGGAATATATTTAATTACAAGGAAAGAAGATGAAAAAAAAATCAACCAATGGCCATGTCAACATAGAATTCAAGAGACAACTCAAAACACATCTACACAAGGACGAACAGCTGGAACAATAAGTTTTGATGGGATGGTTCCTTCGCCGCCACCAAACTTGGAAGGGAAATGGGAACAAATTTATGGGAGAGGTTAGCGAACTTATAGAGCCAGCGCGAGAGACAAAGTGGTTTGGGTTGCTTGTCTAGCTAAAGGGTAGCATAAAGCAACAAAAGAGGGCAACATTAAACGCCGTACCAGTATGTCCAAACCATGAATTAATCTCACTTTGAAACATCTTGGATTACTTGATGTAAGGTTTACGCCATCAGCCAGGAATGCTGAAAGGCGTGAATCCGCGCAGCAAATGTGGGTTTATGGTGAAACTGGCTCTCCCTCACGGGGAACAAAGGATTTGGCGTATTGCTATATTTAAATTGCAAATAGAGTAGATGGAGAGAAAAAAGAACAATGGAAGACCTTAGCCATGAATAATGAAGAGAATAGTCCTAAATTTTTGAGATCAAGGCACACGCTTCCTTTGGGGAATTCATGAAATTAGACATAACAATGGACATGAATTGATAAAGAGAAATTCATTAAGATAGGAAAATGCCTCAATGATGGCGAACAAGAAGATACTACAACCTTGCTTCATGACTTTCCTGAACTCTTTACTTGGAATTATTTAGATATATTGGGAATTGAACCTAAGATTGTAACACACAACATAGTCCTTGCTGAAAATGCTAAGCTCGTTAGACAGAAGATTTGAAAAATGAACCCTAAAATAGCCTTGTTAGTTAAGGACATAATTGAAAAACTCCTTCAATCTCAAACATCATCACAGTTGTAAAACCTAAAAATTGTATTAGGATGTGTACAAAATTTCATGACTTGAATAAAGCATCTTTAAAGATGACTTTCCTCTTCCTAATATTAACATGATAGTAGACTCGATAGTGGGACATGCTTTATTGTCATTCATGGATGGTTTTTTTGGATACAATCAAATTTTCATCAACCCTCAAGATCAGTATATAACAACATTTACAACTATTGGGGGAACATTTTTTTGGGTTATCATTCCTTTTGGATTTTCATAAAAGCGTGAGTTACAGCATGTCGATGAGCAATGGGGAATTGATATTCCATGATTAGATTGATCCCACTGGCGGTTTTACTGGATTTTGGCCCAAAGTGGACACTTGGTGTGCTTTGAAGACCGATATTTCACATTTGAGCACCATGGAAACTGCTTCAGGTGAGGAATTTTAGAGACTAGTGCGAAGCATAGTTTAAATACATTTTGTTTTCGGGATTTAAAATGTTTTCAAAAGGAATTGCGAGTTATATTACTTCTTTCTATCTCCCACAAAAGAAAGCTGGTTTTCGCCGCAATTTTAAAAGTGGCCTTACACCATATAGCACGAAGCTTTTCATTTGAAGGATAAGAATTCTAATTATTTTGAATTCTAGATTTAAACTTCGATATCTAAGCTTTCCGCGGTTAGAATAGTTTTTATTGAATATTTTTTCAAGCAATCAGTTTTTGAGAAGTCAATTAATTTGTTTTAAAACATAAGCGTGGTAGCATAATGTGCTTGACATTTTTGCTATATATCAAAATTCTTTTTATTTTGGATCAGGAGAAGCCTTTGTGCGGTACTCCATGTTGCCAAATTTTGTTTTGATAATCTGTAAGGGTTTTCCATGTGAGAATAGAGACCTTCATTTTCGATGAAAAACCTATGCTTAATAAACCTAAAAAAAAAATACATAATAAAACCAAACATATTAAAATTATATTCATTGGATATCTCGTTCTAAGGACTACCTCATTCTAGTTGGGTTTGTGAAGATTCCTCCATTTTCACCCTCAACCCAAGCTCCGAAGTGCTAAAATTTAGGTTTTTTTTGTGTCTCAAGGGGGGATGAGGAATAAGGGGGGTTTGCTCAAACCCTGGTTCGAAAAAACCACCCTTCCATAAGATATTTTGTTGGTTTTTTGGTTGGGAAAGAATTAAAAGAGTTCGCTTGAACCCTAGTTTGAGTGAACCCCTTATGGATTCACTCGAACCAGTAGGTTCGTATGAACCCCTAAAATCAATTTTTTGCCATGTATTTTTTTTTGTGAGTTTTCCTTCCTCACTTGAATTGTAAACCACTATTGTGGCTTCACCCGATTACATACACAAGATCTTGGAAGATTATGTTGATTATATTCTTTCTAAATCTTTAACATGTAAAGATAATGTGAATGTTCTTTAGAAGATCTTTGAGTGGCTTGAAAAATACAACATGAGATTGAATTGAAGAAAGTGTGTCTTTGGTGTAGATAGTGGAAATTTTTTAGGTTTTATCATATCTCATAGAGGCATCGAGGTGGATACAAAGAAAATTGATGCTATATTTAACATGCCACCTCCTAGAAATATCTCTCAATTGTGTACCTTATAAGGAAGAATTCAAGCCATTTGATGATTGGTAGCATCTTTATCATATCGAACATTACCATTTACGCATCTTCTCAAGAAAAGAATACACTTTGACTAGAATGAGGATTGTAAACAATATTTTGAGACTTTGAAAGATTATATTGTCACTCCACCTATTTTACAAACTGCTATACAAAACAAACCATTCATTCTTTACACATCGGCTTCAGCCCATGCTCTCACAACATTGTTGGCTAAATAAGATGACAAAGGTAAAGAATATCCTATTTATTACATTAGTCAAACATTGATTGATTATGAAATAAGATACACCACAATAGAGAAAAAATTTTTGGCTCGTGTATTCGCTACTAGTAAGTTGTGACATTACTTATTGAATGCATAAATACAAGTAATGACAAAGTTTGATCCTTTAAAACACCTATTCACTAAAATAGATTTATCCAAATGCTTAGCTAAGTGGGGTAGCTGATGACTAGGTTTGATATGGTTACTTTTTCACAAAAAAGAGATTAAAAGTTAGAAGCCCTAAATGACGGGTTTGATTTGGTATCCTTCCTGCATAGTGTTACCAGAAATGGTTTCTTTTCCCTAATGACAAATATTAACAATTTGAAGAGGGTACAGCTAGAACTGTTTTTTTGAAGTGGATCTAAAATTTAGAAAGCTCCGACTTGGGTTTTATAAAAATCTACCCACAAAAAGGTCTATTCATATCCCTTATCTTTTCAGAAATTTCCTATGTACATGAGCAACCTTACCAGATATAAGAAGGTGTTTAATAAATTTGAGTTTCCGCTCCCTCTGGTTGGATTACTGGAAACATTAAGATGCTTGGCAATTCATAATTGATGCATCAAAAGAAATTTAAATGGAGCATAATAAAATAGAGAACATGTCAAATTATCAAAATGCTCAAAGCCATCTCACATTAAGAAAATGTTACAAGAGAATTTTTGGATGTTCCACCATTGATAGCATCCCTCAGAAAGTTAATCATCTTATGGGATGCAGTAACAGGAATGTAACTTCTCTTTATTTTATCAAGATCCTTCAAAAGGAAATATTTTCACCATTGTGCATACAATTATGAAACCATCGATTGGCAATAAAGCAGAGAAAGTGTTAGCAACAACAATCAAAAACTCAAGTGAATGGTATGATACAATATTCAATTATTTGAAAGATGATACCTTTCCCGAGCCAACAAATAAAAACACTTGCTCTCATTTTCAAAAATTTGCATCTAGATATATCATCCTAGAAGACATCTTATATAACCGGTCCTTTGACGGTCTCTTGCTTAGGTGTCTTAAACAAACCAAAATCCCTATAGCACTTGAACAAGCTCATGCAACTCCTTCTTGGGGACATTTGGAGGAAGATCATTCATTTGAAAGATAATCTGCATAGGGTATTACTAGAATAATATGGAATGAGATTGCTTTGAATATGTTAAGAAATATCACAAGTGTTAAGAGCATCAAAAATTAATTCACACTCTTATCTTCGAGCTTGTGCACAAGTTCCTATTTGGCCATTCTCAGTATGGGTTTTAGATATTATTGGAAAAATATCACCACCCTCATCCATAAGACACACGTTTATAATCGCAACAACATATTATTTCAAGAAATGGGTAGAAGCTATCCAAGCTTGTGTTCAACAATAGGTAGTGTAATATATCATTTCATATTGGAACACATTATTGCTCGCTTTGGACTTCCTTCCATGTTAGTTTCAGACAATGGAACACCATTTAAGAATAATGATGTGAAGAAGTTCTTGGAAACATTTAATATAGAACATCAATTCTTAATTCCTTTCTACCCGAAATCTAATGGACAAGCTGAATCAACTAACAAAACTCTTGATAAAATCCTAAGAAATACTATGAACAAACATAATAAAGACTAGCATATGCATTTAACATACACATTATAGGCTTATCGTACTGGTATCATAATTTCCATAGGAAACACATCTTATAACCTTGTTTATGGTGTTGAGGAAATTATGCCCCTAGAGTTAGAGATTCCCTCCTTAAGGATCACTCTTAAAGGGCTAATTGATGAAAATACTTATAGGGAACAACAATTATACCAACTTGAAATGTTCAATGAAAGGTACATCAACACCCTCAAACATCTTCAAGCCTATCATAAGAAAATGCAACTAAGTTATAATGATCATGTCATCCCTCATTCATTTAACAAGGGTGAGTTGGCACAATACGAAAATTAATGAAATGTCAATGCTAACCCAACAGAAAAAGGAAATTTTAACCATAACTGGTTAATACCTACTATAGTTTAAGAAAGCTATGGATCTAGATCATACCTAATATCTGAAATGGATGGTACACCTCTTTGAGTACATATTAAAGTTGCACATTTGCATTGGTATTATGTCTATCCTTTCTAAATAGTGTGAGTTTTTAAAGAAATGATTTTAGATTTAATGGATAGTATGTCATTATCTCTCATGTTTACTTTGTCCCTAACATATAGTTCTTTGTGTCTTTAATTATGGGGTAGCAGGTCCAATGTGGTTTTGGATTCTTACTTTAGGTATCATGTTATTAAGACCTTATGGTGTATGTTATGTTATGTTAAATTCTAATTAGTATTTAATGTTTTACAATTAAATCATAACTCCATTTAATTTAGCATAACATACTACATCATATAAGAAAACTTAAAGAAAATACATGTTAGATCTTGGAGATATTTATTGAATAGTCCAAAACAAATTATTTAATAAATCACATTGCCATCTAACACATAAACATGAAATCCATGCATGCTCATATATATATATATATATCAAAATTTTTAATACATCTCATCAATAGTACAATGTCACTAGGGTCTATGGTTGCTAGATTCATCTGGATGCAATGCCCGCACCCATCGGGAGATGGTGGTATGTGACATGGATCTGCTCATGCTAGTCATCTGCTACATAGTCCATAGTGACCTGCATAGCTCACCATCATGTATTAGTGCCTCCACCTGCTCTCGCTCGACACAGTCTCTATCAACTTTGATTCTAACAACCTCTCTATGAAGTTGCTCGACCTCTGGCCTCTTTGTCAGATCTTAGATGAGCTACTTGAGCCTCCTCTAACTCCACTACCAGTGTTGATACCTAACCCTCAACATACTTAGCACACCTGGATATGCCAATATATGCTCCCCTAAGCCTCACATAAGGCTCGAACAGGTCCATGCTCTCTGCTACAAATGATGGGGGCATATACTCTATGGCTATAGCCTCATCTATAGGAAGGGGTGGAACTATCATTGTAGCTACACATTAGAATAGCTCCTCGAACTCTATCATAGGCCCTGCAAGATAGAAATCATAATAATAATCATTTTCCATCATCATAATATATCCAAATATACATGAGCATGATATACATAAAATCATAAAGAATAATAATAAATATCATCACCTAGGTCTATAGCATCATTAGTAGGAATCTCAAATGCCCTACTACTCTCCCCATGCTCTCAGACACTGACATGTGCAAACTATGACCTTGTAACCCATGTGGGAATTGTATCTCTCCACTTGGGGCTAGGAGGACTAGCCTCACCTCTATCACTCTCCTCGCTCATGGGTTGGATCTACTCATCCTCTTTCTCCTCATCATCCTCGTCATCCTCCTCCCCCTCATAATTGTTTTCCTCCTCCATCTCCTCCTCATCCTCATCTAGGAATAGGTCCATTGGATCTACCCTCTTTCCTAACTCCCTGTCCTCCTCCCCTAAATCTGGTAAAGGCCATATGAAGCGCATAGGATAATCCATAGGAAAGATTGCTCCTAGCTGCATCACCTCCCATAAATCATCATACACCTACATCATGCCGATGTAATCTATGTCGGAGACTGGGGGCATGTTTGTATCCTCCTCCTCTACATTGCTTGAGATGACATCATCTAATGTTAGCCATTTAAGATCTCCAAGTCTATGGGCACTACTAAAAATTTGTATGAATCTCATAGTCATGGTTGCCTCAATATCTGTCCAAACTACCTCATGATGTGATCATAGCATAAAGGTCTCACTACGTGTTTGTGTAATATTAGTAGCAATTTGTCTCTATGTGTCTACCTCAACTACCCTATCGTGTCTGGATAGAATAACTCCATGAGGTAGGGCCTCCACACAATGTCCTCCTCGCTCAGTATGTCAAACTTGGCCCTCTAGAATAACACATCATTGCACTAACATGCCTATCTTACTTGATAACTAAGAACCCACAGATACCCCATCATTGTGGAAATTGAAAATCCTATAGGCTAGGTACAACTGATATTCTCTAGAATCCATCTCTACAATAGGGTACAATGTAGAATGCTATGTAGCTCTCCATGGGTAAATCAACCCAAGTCGTAGTATAAATGTGTTGGGTATGTGCAACATCATGATGGGCCAAAAAGTAGCGATATGATGGGTATGTGGCTGATGACTTTTTTTACCCAAAATTGATGAAACGAAAAGGACTTTTAAAGGAGATTCCCAACTTTCCACCAATATAAATTATGCTTTACTTTAAATTTAATAAACTATTATTATTCATTTTCTATTTAAATTATGACTAAAGTATTGATTGATAGGCTGATTGAAAAACATTTATAGCTTTCAAACGGTATCATATTTTGTGAATCTAAACCATGCATCACATTCTATGCTTCACATACTATAGGATTAAAAAAAAAAAATTGAATTTCATGAAGTTTTAACCAAGTTAAGGCAGTCAGACAAGCAAGTTTTTATATTTTTTAAAAGTTGTAATAAAAAAATCATATTATAAAATATGTATATCATATTGAGAAATGAGTACTCTACTTATATCTAAAATCTTATAAAAAAATATTATCATTTTATTGCAGTTAGGGTGGTCAGACAAACACCTACTTCTTATTTTTTCCTTGAAATTTAAGTACTACTGCATTGAAGTTTCAATTTTTTACCAAATAGATTTTTTTTTAAAATAAACCTAGTAGTTTATAAACTACATTCAATTTTATACATATTCTATTCTTACATATTTTTGAAATAATATAAATAACTTATTCAAATTTTACGTCAATTTTCCTAACTCTGAATTTTCTGAATTTTTTGCCATTTAACGGCCTCTTTTTTCCATGATGATCTTGCACATACCCTACTAGTATGCTTTGACACCAGGTGAAGACCACATATTAGTGCTCCATGTCTCTAATCATGTGCACTAGCCCCCCTCTAGATGTGCTCCATGGTCATCGAGGACTAGTACCAACACTACTATTAAAAATAGGATGTGTCTAATTAGTGGTGAGTGTGCATGCAACAACCAAGAAATCTTAATGCATAGTCTCACGATCCTACGACATACCAATTTACCTAAGAAATACTCAATGTCTACCTACATCTCCTCAAAACTCCTGCCCTATGTTAAGAACACCCTCTCCCCTTGGATGGGCACTCACATTACACGGTGCACATCATCTAGCATGACTTTCATCTCTCCCATCAACAGGTGGAAGTTGCAGGTGTCTAAATCCCAACTTTGATCTGCTAGTGCCATCAAGATGGCATCATGGTACCACATGGAAAACGTGAGATAGGCCTAGTAAAGACCCATCTCCTAGAATATTTGCATGTCCTCCTTAGTAGTTGATCGACAAGCTCTCAAAGTTGGCATGATCGAGGTGCAATTTTCCATAAGAAAAGAAGTAAAATATAATTTAAAACATCTTAAAATCTTAAATGTATGCTTTAATGTTCAAAACGTATGCTAGAGTTGCTCTATAATATCTTAATTAAGGGTCTAGACACTTTATTCCTTAATTGGGATACTTTGCAACAAAGAGGGACACTTTGCAACAATCTTAAAAAAGGAAAGAAAAACCTTCCCTACCCTATAATTTCATCTAAAAAAATTCATAAAAACATAAAAAAAATGATTAAATTGAAGTACACAAAAGGCTAAATC
>VDFB02140550.1:0-31719 GCA_007258455.2 Sequoia sempervirens
CCACCCTCTCCAACACTCTCTCTAACCCTCTCGCACTCTCTCTCACTCTCTCCAACCCTCTCTGCCACCCTCTCCAACCCTCTCCCACCCTCTCCAACCCTCTCCCAGACCCTCTCCAACCCTCCGCAACCCTCTCCCACCCTCTCCAACTCTCTACCATCCTGTTAGGACCTTCTCCCACTCTCTCCAACCCTCTCTTACCCTCTCCCACCTTTTCCCACCCTTTCCAACCTTCCCTACCCTCTCCCACCCTCTACCACCCTCTCCAACACTCTCCCTTCCTCTGCCACCCTTTCCCACCTTCCCTACTCTCTCCCACTCTCTCCAATCGTCTCCCACACTCTACGACCCTCTCCAACACTCTCCCGCCCTCTCTCCCCCTTCCCCACCCTTTCCTACCTTCCCTACCCTCTTCGACCCTTTCCCACCTTTGTTGCTAGTAATGCTCTTTGCAAAATGTGAAAAGCAAGACATAACGCGTGCGCGTTATAACGCGCTCGCGTTATAGCGCGTGCGCGTTATAACGCGCTCGTGTTATATCTTGCATTGGAAATCCCTGAGCCTTAGCTTTGGTATTTGCTTTGGAATACCAACCCAAAGGCTTGGAGGGAATTCCCAAAGACCAGAGACGTGTTTTTTTCCAAATTCAACAAATTTTCACATAATCGGGTTCGTGCTCACCATCAAGATTTTATCTGGTTCAATATCAAGAAAATCGAAGACATGGGTAATGTTAGGTTCTTTATTAGCTTTCCAACGATGTAATTTTTTTCACTTTCTAACAATGTTAAACTTTTCATCCATAATTTCTTTTGATTGTGTCAGTTTTCTTCAAAAGGTGTTTGGTATTTTTTTAAGCTATAAATTAACGGTTCGTGAGAATTTGGAAATAGAATTATATTTTTAGAAACTAGACTCCATTCTACAATTTAAAAAAAAAAATTTAGAAAAATATTTTAGTTTCAAAAATTTCAGGGAGCACGGCCAAAATTCTGCTTTTTAGGAAGTGCCCTTAGAAATTAATAAAATCAAATATTCATTAAAAATTATCGAGAGAAAATATCAGGTCCTTACTACATCTTTGTTATCTAACCCATTTGGGTGATTTTAAAAATACTAAAAAAGTCCACCGTGCTCGGGTCACACAAGAGTTGCTATGTTATGTTTTTCTGACAAAAACAACAGCAATTTGTGTGTCCCTCTTTTGAACCCCTTAATCTCAACCATTTTCAAAATAAATTAGTAGTTTAGAAAGTAGACTCGGAGCACTGCGGTCCTTGTTTTTGTTCCATCAAAAATTTTTGAGTGTAGCTATCCTCAATTTCACGTCCAAGGTCAGTATTTCCTGATTTCAGAAAAAAAGTGGCCACTTAAGCCCCTTTTTGGGAACCATCTTGGTGCACTTACCTTCTTTTATTTCTATCTTTCATACTCATAGGTTTACTATGGGACCTACATATATTACACCTTCATTTGAATCACTTTCTGATATGTTAATACATGAGAAACAAAATCTTATACAGATGGGTCTCATCAAGTCATCTAAATCTCAAGCATTGTTGGCTAGTCAGGTGAAAGAATCATAAAATAAATTAAAGAATAATCCATATTTAGATCACCAAAGAATAAATTCTCTTCATAAAGAAATTGTCAAAGAAGGAGAAGCCAACTTGTTCATATTGCAAGAATCTTGTACATGATGAATATTTTTTCATACGAAGGATATTGATGAATTGAAACATCTTAAAAAGAATCATATTTATCTACCTTTTTGAATGCCTAATTCAGCTTCTTCTTATTCTTCAAAATAGTCTAATAATGAAAAAATTCATGTTGGTTTGGTTACTACATTAGTTAATAAGGGGAAATCTCTTTATGCATCTATAGGTCTTGGATCAGGGAGATGACTGAAATAGATTCATAAGCATCTTGTCATATGGCATATTCATGGTCTATATTCTCTTCTTTTGAGCCTTGTACTATTTATCCTATTTTGATGGTAAATAATATATACATGAGTGTAATTGGGAAGGAATCTATTGATATTAGGGAGGGAACTTTCAATGATGTTCTATGTGTATCTCATTTGTCAAACAATCTTCTTTCAATCTATTAGATTATACATGGTGGAGATGGGAGGATTGTGGAATTCACTTCTAATTCAATTATCATTAGATAATTAGAGAGTAGAGAGATTCTTTCTACTAGGACGATTGATCATTCATCTCGATTATATACCTTTGTTGTTTTTTATTTTGATGGTGAAATTGGTCCTTCAATTGTTGATCACACTTCTAGTGTAGACCATGATTTAGAGGAGACATTTGGCTTCTTGAATTTTGGGGTTCTCACATCAGATTTAATTCTTGATCCTTGTGTTTCATCTCCTCCATATACTATTGTAGTTGATGATGCTTGTGTTGTTATAGATATGGCCTCTTGCGATTCAATGCAACAAGATCTACATTGTCTTCCAGATCCTACATCTAATTCATATGCATACTTGACATACATTGGTGGGTTGTTTGTTAAGTCTCACATTTCAAATTTCGGAGACACCATTGATTTCATACATCTTCTCTTTTATGGAGAGGATCCTTCTTCAATTCTTGCAAGGAAATACTCTGAACCTCTTATTCATATTCTCTACATGATCATTCTTCATAGTTTGACATGAGTGTGGATACTTTTGGATAGCATTTGGAGGAAGATTATTTTTCTTTATAGGAGGTACACTTGTCTTTGGTTTGTGTTCTACATTCATCCCTAGGAGATTTTGGATTGATATCTTTAGCTGTGTGGCCTAGAATTCCTATTTGGAGAGTGTCAACTTTCAACATAAGTACAAAGACTCTTGAGCATAGTTTAGAGACATCACATATCATTCTTCTTCCCACATCTTCCTTTCAAGAATGGGAAGACAACCTTCATATCATCTTGGTTTTATTTATTCCTAAGGGGAGGAACATTGTTCGGCAAGATTGGATCATCTTTAGCATTCAATGTCAAGCTTTTACCATTGTAGGAGACTCACCATTGAGGGGGGTTGGGGCTAAAAATTATCTCTTAGTGGGGGGTCTTTTTCCTCACATGGGGTTTTATCCTTCTCATTTTTCATTGAGAGTATTTTATTTTCATCTCTCTTTTGGGGAGGATTTTTTTCCCACTAGTTTTTCTCCTTTTCTCCATTTGTGAGATATTTCCTTGCATATGTACATGGGTACCTAACATGACCTCGTATCTAGGACCCACCCTTACATCTTTGTATTATTTGCATAATAATCTACTCCCTAAGTGGCATTTAAGTGGGGGTGTTGGTGTGAATAAAAGTCTTGTACCTAGCTAATTCTTATTAGGGGATATATTTACATGTTTTTGATAATAGGAAAAAATAGGTTTTGAATGGACTCGAAACCATTTACAACAGGTTTTGAAAGGACTCGAAACCTTTAGGTTTTAAGGGGACCCAAAATCCACACCAAGATGAACAAGCTGCCTGAAAGATAGATACAAAAGTAACCAGCAACACCATAGGGAAACAACAAGCCAACACCCAGCCAAAAGCCATTGGGCAGCCCAAACAAGAACCAAGATTTTACATAATCTTGCACTCATTGGTTTTGATGGGACCAACAACCCACTACAACAACCAGGTTTTGATAGGGACCTTGAACCCAAGAATATAAATTGCATAGCATAGATCTAGAACAAAGCTCCAACAATAGAAGTTTCAAAACCCAGTAAACCACCCTTTCCGCCTCTATAGGAAACGTAACCACAAGTGCACAAGGCAATAATAGCGACCTTCAAAAACCATATGTTCTCTCAACCTCTATAGGAGAGAAACCCAAGCTCAACCATATTGTTGTGACTACAACACCCCTTATCCTTGAGAGTGAACACCATAAATATCAACTTTCTTTTCAATATCTCCACCTCTATAGAAGAAAAAGAAAAGAAGACAACATGTAGGCCAGCATCAGCTCCCTTGCAGCCACAAAATAGGGCATCATGAGCCCCCCAACAATTCTTCTAGGCATAACCAAATGCATCTCGCTCTACCTCTATAGGAGAGAGGTCATAGCCAGCCACATCCATCTCCCCCTCAATAGAAGATAGGACCACCTCCATAGGAAAGGCTAGAGTAACCCAAATATGCATAGCAGGAAACACAAAGAGCAGTGTCATGGAACCAAGAAGGCGAAGGACAACAAAACCCTCACCACAATGAAAAACAGAGGTCAAAAGAAGTAAACATAGGAAATCAGACCCCAATGAAAAGAAGATCACAAACCAATGAGATTTAAGAGGAATCCCAAGCAAAAGAACCTCTCCCAAAAAATTAGAAAACATTTTGGGGTACAGGGAGAAGAAAAACAGTGAGACAACCATTTTTCTGGCTTTTATTAAACAAAAAATCAATCTTAGAATGCACAGGCCAGACGACCACCAAAAGAAGAATCTCAAACTTAGGCCTAATGACCACCAAGTGTAGAATCTCAATCTCAGAATGCTCAAGAATAATCAAACCCCAGGAGGAACAGGGGTTCACGCACAACAAAGCAGTAAAGAGAGGGCCCAACAAGAGAGCACACCAAGCAACCTTGACGCGCTGGTCAAAGCTAGAGAGGGGCCAAAACTCCTCAAAAATCACTAGTAGAAAACACCACCAAACCACAAAGAGGGGAAAAGAAGCAACCAGAACAAACCAAAAATAAGAACCCCCCAAAAAAGAGGCACCAAACACACCACAGGTAGGAGTGAGGAGCGACCAAGAAGAAGCAGGAAGAAGAGCAAGCTGGTGTGATGAGTCCCCAAGCCCTCCTACTACGCCGAGTAGGAGCAAAGATAAGCCCGATCTTCATCCACACTTCCTCAAAGAAAACACCACAACAAACCCACCGTAGAGATGATACCCACAAAATAAACAGGCATGGCAACCCACACCCAGTCCCAACCAAGCACCATAGGCTGGAAGGAGAGCCAAGAGTCCAAAGAAGAACTCCAACATGCACTCACAAAACACAGCCACAAGACAAACACCCCCAGACAATAGAGTCTGCAGCATCAAAAGGAATCACCCCCAAAGGAAGAAACAAACCCAAAACATCTACAACACCCTGCAAGGCACAAGCTCCAACCACAACAAGCTGGTGCCAAACCGCAGCACCAAGTGAGGCAAACACTCCATCCACAACAAGCTGATGCTGCCAAGCAAAGAGGCCTGAAAGAGTCCCAAAGTCCTCCCCAAACACAATCGAGAGAAAACCCCACGCCAAAGGAGGAGGAGGAACCAACGAAAAACAAAAAACATCAGCATCTTCGTCTCCTTCATTTGCAGAGTTTGAATCCCCATCCCCACTCCTATTCCCGCCCAATGCTTCCATCTTTCATTACACATAAAGTTGAAACTACGTTTAGGTGGGGAGTGAGATGTTATGGGGATATATTTACATGTTAAGTTTACTTAAGTCCTAGGATTCTTTCTAGAAGACTTAGTTGTCATGTTTATACCTTATCCTTTTGACTTTTATGTCAAGTTATTTGTCTCATGTCATAGGATTAAGACACTAGTCATGATCTTTTCTTATCCTATGTCTCAACTTGGATATATAACCAAGGGGTTTTCATTTGCAAATCATTTCTTGGATATTCAATTACATTTAAATCTTGAGCATTGCATATTGATCTCTTTGTGTTTTTCATTTGGCCTCTAGATCTTGGGTGAAAATATCCATATCCAACTCTAACAAAATTGAACCTAATATGTTTTACCTTTGAGATATTATAATTTTATAACAAGTTAAACCATAATGAAAATATGAGAAACTATTGATTTATAGAATTTAATAAATTACAAATTTATCAAGTTAATTATTAAATTGTAAATAAAAATAAGAGAAGATAATAGATATAGAATATGGGATCTTATGTAAAGGATGCTAATGCATAGCATAGATGTATACATATCATGCTATAGTCCATATTATAGGAGTGATTATTATCCACTTATTTTCTTCAATAAATATGCCTAATATGCACAAAGATGAAACCAAAATGACCAGTTGATAATAAAAGTTAAAATAAGAATAATTTATTTATTCAAATGAAAACAATAAAATAATAGAAACAAGAAAATATTGACAAACTCTCATACAATTGAATATGTTTCACATAAATAACATATAGCTATAAAGGAAGGACAAATTGTTGGGTTTGTATAGTAATTCGTTAAGAATGATCAAGCCCCTCTTTTGGTTTTTTAAGCTCCACATAGCTAGGGTGTATAAAATAATAAATTAGAGTATGTAATCGAATCTTAAGATTGTCTAGGAATTAAAAAAGTAATGGCAATGCAAGTAAAATAAAAATGAGATTATTTATAAATCAGATGTCAGATCTTATGTGTCAAACATAACAACAAATAGGATTATAGAATAATAAAATAAATATTACATAAAGAAGATAGATTAAAATAATAATGTAAACCACTTCCCAAGCCTAGCAAGAATAGTGGAGGCAAGAATATTATTGTAGGATGTTGTTAAACTTCCCAAGTACTCAATAAAATTCCAAATTCTTTGCATACACTTCAAAAATGCTAGTAGATTTCTCAAAATGATGGTAATAATGGCATAGAATGATAAGAGACTATAAGAAAATTGCAAGTTAGAATGAAATAGACTTAAAATATATCAAATGGATGGAGAAAAGGGATTTGGGTGACTGTTCAAATATTTTCTAGAGTTGTTACCTTTAAACTAGGTAAGCGACAAGCAAATAAATGCTTAGAATGGTCACAGAATCACACACTATCATGGGACACTAGCACATTGCATGGATGCCTATGTGTTATGGTACTTTATAGATAGATATACGTTAGAAAAGGTTCAAACAATGGGAAATAACATAAATATGATAATTATAAAATTAATTTTAAGAAAAATGACTATGAGAGGCTATGTCTTGGCAACATGGGTGAAAGAAGAAAATTTAGAGGCTGAAATGACTAAGAAACATACTAAGGGAGATGGATACCAAAGTGAGCTTAAAAGATAATGCAAAATTACAAGGGTATACAATTTTCATCATTACAAGTATCTCTTTAGTGTGTTAATGCCTTGGAAAGAAACTGATGTGAGATTATAACTTATGGAGACCATAATAATTGGCCCAAGAAACTAATTAAGCCTTTTTAGAATGCAAATATAAAAAATATTGAATTCACAAAAACATTCTTCTCTAGTTAAGTGTTGTTTTGATATTTTTCGAGACCTAAGTCAATCCTCTAAGGCCTCATAATTATATTTTAATATTCCTATAATTTTATATTTAATGGTCTTATATTTAACTATGAATGTAGGTTACAACCATAACTCAATACTTATTTGGATATGTAGAGTATAAGAGATAATTATTATGTCATTTTTGCTTAAATTTAAGGTTGCAAAAATTAACAATTTTGATTATTCTAGATAGTTAATAAATTTTATTAGCGTTTAGTGGGACTTAATTATGCTATATAGTGAGGTACCATGATTTTTAATTCTAATAAATTAAAATTTATATATTTTAGTTCAATTATTGAAGAATGACAATAACAAAGTTCATCAAAAAGCTTAATATAAGTATTTTTCAAACTAGATATATTATACCTCAATCAATCTCACAAATCTTTCTTTATACTCACTATATAAAGTGTTTTCTTATTTATATTTTAGACCATTGAAGATTATACTTTCCTGTGTTATAACGGTTCTTGATTTTTTGGAAGGCTTGGTCTCTTTATGTGTCACTGGTCCTCCTTTTCTAATTCAATTTTTATTTTAATCATCATGCTTCAAGTATGGGTCATCTTGTATAATACTTTGTTGAAATTATCATTTATCAAAGAATGATTCAAAGTGTACTTAAAAAGGTAGGTCTTTTTATCAAGATTGACAAGAAGGGAATTTAATTCAAACAATAGACTTGTAAGAGTTAATTTCATGCTGAATATTTTTAAGAATTTTTTAACTCCATTATAATATTGTCTGTCTTAAGTGTTTGGAGTCAATTCATTAATTACAAAGCGTCACCATTTAGTATTTTTGATGTGACAAGAGTTGTGTGGCAGCTGGATTCCCTGCCTAAAGAAATATTAGATGTTCATGATTTATTGGCAGGGTACTGACAAAGCACACTTAGGAGGATGTGAATGGTTAAGTTGCATCTCAAGATAAAAAAATAAAATTCAAGATAAAAAAATAAAGTTCAAGATTCAATCCCCACTTAGACGTAACATAAATTTAAAATTTCTAATAGGAGCCACTGCTTATGATAAAAAGATTTTTTTTGTGATACACGACCCACCAGTTGCAGGTGAGTTTTTAGAAATGGTCGTCTCTTTGATGGCTACATGGAAAAGATTGGAAGTGGAACGTGACCCACAAATATTAATCAACCATGAGAGGTGGTAAAGTAAATGTTTTGAAACTAAAAAATATCATCAGACACACATTGTGGCTCTGTACAAATTAGAGTTAACAAAAATGAATCACATTTAGAGGTAAGGAAATCAAGTTGAAGACCTGGTTTTATTCCTTTGGAAAGGAAACGAACATAATCACACTATATTCAGATGAACAAGAAGTGATTTCAAAATGATGCTTTGGACTTGTTAGTCCGAAGGAAAGGATTTCTGATTTATAATTTCTTAATTTTCTTGTGCCACACCATCATGAACAATTAATGTGGAAGGACAAGCAAGGTGGTTGGCTATAACAACGACAGAGAGAGAAGACTTGCCTTGGTAAGGCCATATAATAATTTTCTCCTCTAACATGTTTGCATGGGAAGGAAATCCTTGAATAGTGCTAGGAACAAATTAAAATATAACCCAGATTCAAACTATAATGATAGCAGGATTTGCAGAAAATGGGTTTATTCAGAAGGCTTTAGAAAGTTTCAATAAAATGTACTTAGTAGCTCAATCAGTTAGGAGCATTATTAATTTATTTTTTTCATTGATAGAAGCCAAAAAAACACAGATTAAGAATTATAGCCTAGCAAGTATATTGAGACTATACAGCTGTACGTAATGCTACCACGACAACAAAACATGAGAAAACAGAATCAGTTGTACATAACACAACTATTAACATAGCCAAAATTATATGAAAGAACAACTACTAGGAGAGACGCATTACATGAAGACCAAAATTCAACATATTCCTAGCAGATGAGGTTTCTCAATAGACTGAGAACAAGCCTGAAACAAAATAAGCTTATCATGAACACTGAGCATAAGTGTAAAGTGGTAATGAGCCAAATCCTAGTGCTAAGCAAGAATAAAATCCTCTTTCATCTACATTCTTCTATTGGTGAAGAATATAGAGTTGATAATCCCAAGTTGAGCCAACAAGAGAATTGAGCCATCCTGGAAGAGAACACAACCCCAACATTGAATAGAAAGAGGGGGTAGTCTATCTGAAAGGACGCCTATAATAAGCCTCATAGATCTTGAATTCGTCTTCAAATCCAACTAAAAGTAATCATGAGTTGAAGGTAACCACTATAGAGGCATACGAGAGAATCTCTAGATTAAAGTGAGAGGTTGTAGGTAAGATTTTATCTTGGAGTTGAGTCATACAACGCTTCACCTGCAAGTAGAGATCGTCACTTGTTATGTCCTTCTTGAGAGCAGTAGTTAAACTCAATAAGAATGTGTGCAGATTGGAAAAAATAATCAAAGTTTCTATCTCAAGGGAAGAGAATGCATGAGCCAAGGCAGCCTAGAAGCATAACCTCCATAGGATTTTGATAATGATAAGTCGACAAGAGTTAGAAATCAAATTATGCAACCAAGAGGATCCAAGAAGACCTGATTTCTATGACCATTGGAAGTGGAAAAGGGTAGGTAATGCTGCAAAGAGGTTAGTCCATAACTTCTTGGCATGGGGGTATGACCAAAAATAATGTTTTAAGAGTTTCAAACTTACCACAAAATAGACAGGGGAGAGGTAGAATAAGGAATTTTAGGCGGGCTCCCATAGGAAGTTTGGCATGCAGAAGTTTTCAAGCTATGAGTTGGCATTGCACGTCTCCTTTGGATTTCTAGATTTACATACTAAGATTATTCCACTTGGATCTTCTGAAATTACATCTCCAAATAGAGATAAGTCAGCTTGAAAGAGAAAAACAAGGAATCAACTGCTTATAGAGGACCTTCAGTGGGAAAGTTCAAATACAACAGCCATTAGGCCACCTCCAATCTTTGAAAAAACTAGAGTGACAGCTAGTAGAAAATAGGATTGTGAGATTAGGAGGGACCATATTTTTAATTCCTAGAACTGTAGGCTTGTCTTTGCTATTAAGATTAAAGTTGGTCCTGAGTTGTTGCCATGTTTTCCATGTGAAATTGGTGGGATCCCTTAAATCTCTGAACACTTGGATACCTTCCTTGAAAAGATGCTTAGCTTTCATCCTTGGAATCTTAGCAAGTGGAAGATTATTTTCTTGAATCAAACGGTTCCACCAAATTGAAGAGGATGCAAAACTAAGTCCATGGCTAAAGGAATGGTCAAACCATGACAAATTTTGTGAGACTAACTATCATGCTTTCCAAAAATAGTTGAATGGGGCTGGTCCGTGGAGCTTAAAGTAATGGGCTAGGCAGATCTTCTTAGTCCATTAGATAGAGCCCCAAGCTTTTCCTGAGGTTGTTGTTTGTATGCAGTACCTAATCAAGGTTTTCCAAGGAGAATTTCCATCTAAAGCTCTTCCTATCCACTTAGCTGAAAGACAAATTCCTTGAATAAATGAATTGATAATTCCCAGCCCACCCTTTTCCTTGGGAAGAATGCAAGGAGATCATGAAGTGGCTTTCCCCATTTAGACCAAATAAAGTTGTAAATTAGTTGGGCTAGCTGGTTATAGCAAGCTTTAGAGGGAAACCAACAAGAGGATGTGTAAATATGAATAGCCAAGAGGAATTTATTGGCTACCTGTATACAACAAGTCATTGAAAGAAATTGGTTCATCCAATTCAAAAGCTTGGATTTGAATTTGTTAAAAATCAACTCCACATATCCTTCAAGGAAACTCATAACCCAAAGCCTGGAATACCAAGATATCGAGGAATGGTTCCATGTTTTATCTCCTTTCATTCTTTGGGAATCCATGGGGGGTGAGGGTTGGGATGCGTCATCTAAAATTCAGTTTTGTGCATTGCTAACTTGGATCTTGAGGTCCACTACAGAAAAAATCAAGGATATCTGGTAAATTATTGATGTCTTCAGCCAAATTTTGGATGAAAATCATACTGTCATCAAAAAAATGGGAGTTAAGAGCCATATTATTAGTAGGAAGGGAGATTCCATGAGTAAGAGAGTTTGAATGAGCATGTTGGAGGAGGTAACTGAGAACATCAGTAGTGAGCACATAAAGAAAGAGGGCAAGAGGGAAGCCTTGATGAATAGATTTTGTGAGGGGGAATTGGGGGGATAGGGCTGAGCCATTAATAATCAACCTTGTATTGGCATCCATTAATAACATTCAGACATGAGCACACAAGTTAGGACCAAATCCAAGCCATTGGATCATTTTGAGTATGAAAGGCCAATGTATGCAATCATAGGCTTTATCAAAATCAAGTTTAAGAACCAATGAATCCTAAGAAGTTTGACGAGCCCATTCCAAGGATTCCCAATAAAGGATTAAGTTGTCCTAAATAAATCTTCCCTCTAGGAGTCCAATTTGCTCAAGTCTAACTATTTGTTGAGTGATAGGTTTGATTCTCTTGGGTAAGGATTAATCTATAATCTTATATGAAGTGTTGAGTAGTGTAATGGGGCACCAACCATTCGCTGAGTCTTCATGTTTCCCTTTAGGAATTAGCTTGATAAGACCTTGGTTGATGATAGCCCCAAGAGACTCGATTTCTATGCCCTCTAAATAAATGTTGTAGAAATATTCTCTAATATGGGGCCAAAGAGCATAATAAAACTCAACAGGAAGGTCATCCAACCAAGGACACTTTTCTAAGGCCAAATTATACAAGGAATCATCTATCTCTTCCAACGAAAGTTAATGATCAAGAAATTTACTATAGTCTTGCTGAATTTCTTAGGGAATGTAGCTATCTAAGGTGTATTCTAGGATGGGATTAGAGGGTCTTTTTGAGAATCATCAATAAACAACTATTTATAATGTTCATAAAATATTTTCATGATATTCTCCTAGCCGGTTTGCAATATACCTTCATCAGATTTAATGACAAAAATCTGCTCTTTCTTCTGTTTTTGTTGTAGAAATTGGAAGAAAAACTTGGTACTCTTATCCCCATCTTTCAACCATTATAAATGAGCCTCAATTGATCACCTTTTCCCTTATGCACATCCAATTTACGAAGGAGATTTTTAGTAAGAGAAACTTTTTATTGGAAATGGGTGTTGTGCAAATTGTTGTCCAAGCATTTCCTATCTTGAACAAGCTACCCTTTAAGGGATTTCTCCATTCTTCGACATTTAGATGCTGCTCTCCTTCCAAAATCTCTAAGAAAAGAAGTACAATGAGCAATGGTCCTTTTCCACTAGCAAATCCATCTATCATTTTGTGGTTTAGGCTCAGCCTTCCAAATAGCTAAAAGGCCATCAATACATTCCCGATTCTAAAGATGGGAAATGCTAAGCTTGAAAGGTAAGTCATTGTGAAGGGTATCATCTCCATTAAGAGAAAGGGTAGTAAAAATGGGGAGACGGTTTGAAAGGGTAGCAACCAAGTCAAGATGGACAAGATGGCCTGAAGAATAGAGGAGGATAAGAAGATTGGGTGAAATGTAAAATATATCCAAATAGTTCATTTTTTAGAAAAAAAACCTTCCCAATAATTACTCTAAGTGAACCGATGAGGTCTATGTGACTCTTTTTTCCATTATAAGATCATAAATGCCTAAAGAGTTTCGAACAAGAGTCCAAGCTTCAAACTCAATTAATACCATGTTGAAATATCCCCTAAGAACCCACTCGGTAGTGCGTAAATTAATATGTAACCAATCCTATAATGAAGCTCTCTTGGATGAGGGGTTTGGGACATAAATTGAACAAAAACTCAATAGATTGCCTTGAACTAAGGTGGTGACCCACACACAACAATTATTTGGATCAAAACCAAAGGTGATGATTGACTTGGCTAACCAAGGGATGATACCCAAAACAACTCCTCCAGACCTCTCAAAATGGTTGGTATGGAAAAACTGAGTCACTTTCCAGATTATAGCAAGTGAAGCAGCAAGATGGGTTTGACTAACTTTAACTTCTTACAACATTAAAACATATGTTTTGCTATTTAAAACTTACTTTTTTACCTAATATTTACGAGATGGGATTGAAAATCCCCTTACATCCCATGATTGAATATGAAAATTCATTGAGAGTCTAGAATTTCCTCATTAGTGAGGAGAGCGTTTAACTGATTATCTGTCGATAAGGCATGAAAATCTAGAGAGGCATCTATGGGGGGCCTCTCTCTAGAGTATGATCTATATCGAGATCTCGTTGGGTTAGAGGGTAGAGTTCTCATAGGGCTGTATGGTTGAGACAATGTGTTCAAGGGACTGTCAGGGGGGATTCTCGAGGGCAATGAGAGTTGAGGCAGTTCAACAAAAGGCAGAAAATGAGAGAGGGAGGGGGTAGCAAGCTCTTTTATCTTTTTGGGTAGTTTCTTTTCAGATTTGATGACCTCTTTGAAGGAAGCATTGCCTTGAAAGAAAGAAGGGTAAGGAGAGATTTCAGGGATGTGAGGGGTTCAGGGTGTTGGGGTTTCAAGGAAGTAGGTTGAAGGTGGGAGGTAGGGGGTGTAGTTGGAGGCATGACAATTGGTAGGGAGATGAAAAGTTGAGGCTCGGAGATCAAACCTTGCGGGGGATAGGTTTTGTGATGGGGGTAGTCTCTAATAAGTTGACCCTCTTTACAACAATAAAAATAGGCATTAGGTTTGTTAAGATAGATGATCTATTGTGTGAACTCAAAGGTAGGTCCTAACAACTTGATGGAATGAGGAAGAGGTTGGGTTAGATCCATTTCAGTTACACAAACTCTAGGGTGTACTTTTAGGCTATCCCATTTGTCAGAATTGGGTTTGCACCAAATGACCCTTCCCAATTGAGCAGCTATTTTTTGAAGAAAGGGGTGAAAAGCAAGATTAAGCAGAGTTAGCTCAACCCACATAGGATACTTAGACTTTGAAATCCCTTTTGGATGAAAGTCTATATCCCAAGCTTGGAGATAGCAAGTTTGTTTGTAGATTATCTAGAAAATATAATGGAAAGCTGATCTTGCATGATCTGGGTCTACAAATGTGTAGGCTACATAGCCTCTACCTAAGCCCCTAAAAGATTCTAATAACCATCCCTTTTGTTCCCATTTTGCGCATTTCCATTTGAAAAACTCTTGTTCTATTGGAATGCCTTTAAGGAAAAAAGGAGGGGTAGATCTTGTTTTGTAGTCTTCTATAACATCAAGAATATCTTATGAAAATTCAAATTTTACATGCTTACCTCCAACAATGTCCTAGTTTTGGGGAGTCTGGCCACTATTAGCTTTAGGGCTTGAAATTTCATCCTGCTATTTGTTGATCGGGTTGAAGGTTGGATTATGGGACCCAACTATAGGTGAATCCTTGGTGTTTATGTAGGATTGTAGGACCTCTAGGACAAGATGGCCTTGAGCAGGTTATCTTGCAACAGTGACCTCAAGATCTTCCATTTTCCCTTTATCACATGCTTTTTTTCATGGTTGACCCACATGGGTTGAGTGCAACCTAGGACCCAACAAGAGTAGTTGACCTGGGTGCTTGGGGGTATGCAGATTTAGCCATCGGGAGGGATGAAGAAACATTGCGAAAATGTTCCAGTGGTTAGGGTTTGGCACACAAGAGTTCTGGAGTTTTTTTCCCATGAAGAAAAACTTCATCAATACCCTAAGCATTATTTAGTTCAAAGAAGCATATGTATATCTAAGAGGTGGGTATTGGATATATAAAACTATTAGGGATATTGCATCTTAAAATAATTATGCATAAAATTATTAAGTTTGTTATAGTTTGTTAAATAAATTAATATATGAGTGATATGAATGTTTTTGTATTGAGTTGTTAAAACAATTCAATAGGAAAGCTATTTGGGGAGTTTCCTATAAAATAGGATATGGAAATCATAATATTTATATATTTGATTGAAAAAATAGAAACACGCATTATCTTGTTTTTTATTTTTTTTGCTCAAATTTATTTACATGGTATCAGAGTTCGCCAAAATCCTCGGCCTGTGAAAGCCAAAATGTGAGTGCATTCTATGTCAAAGCGGCGCATGTTGGAATATTAACCCTAACTGCTGCCGTCCCCGCCAACCGTCGCCCGCTATATCGCAATCAATAAATTAGTCATTGCGATACCGCGGAGTCTTCGGTAATGTTTTTGTTTTATTTCAACCGCCTGCCGTACCTCCAGCCAATGCCCGCTATATCGCAATCAATAAAATATTCATCGCGATATCACGGGAGACTCAGTAAAAGCTTGTTTTATTATTAACCGCCGCAGTTTACCGGGCCGTCAACTAACCGCTGCCCGCAATATCGCAATCAAGATTTTAACCATCGCGATACCGCGGGGAACTATGGAGAAAGCCGCCACCGCCAGAAAGTTTCGGAGTACGAAAGATTTAATATTTAAGTTTGAATATTATGAAAAGGACATTGTATTAAATGCATTTTGACGGGGGAAAAGTTAGTTAGGTGAATTTGAAAAATTGTATTCGTTTCCTCTCATCCGTGAAAATTCTTCACGTGACTTTTTACCTTAGCATATATTTTGTAATTGTAATTTATTTTTTAACAAGTGAAGGAGAAGAGAAGAAGGTGAATGTGAGCAAACAGAAAATTACGAGCAGCAGCTCTGTGTGTTGAGAAAAATATATTTTATGTTTTAATTTTTACTGTGTGTGAAAACTTCCTCCTCTGCCTCTGGGCCTTCACGTGGTATCAGAGCAAGTTCGAGTATCAGATCAAAGCAGATTATCTGGGTAAATTTCAAAAATGGCAGCAAGCACAAGCTTGACAAACCCACAAATTCCACAGTTTAATGGGAAGAATTATGAGTACTGGTCAATCACCATGAAAGCACTATTTAGCTCACAGGATATATGGGATTTAGTAGAGAATGGATTTGCAGAGCCAGCAGATGCAGTAGCATACAATGCTTTAACACAAGCAGAGAAAGACTTATTGAAGGACACAAGGAAGAAAGACTCAAAGGCTTTATTTTATCTGTTTCAAGCTGTACATGAGAGCATTTTTCCAAGGATTTCAGCAGCAACAAAGTCCAAACAAGCATGGGACATACTTCAAACAGCCTATCAAGGCATGGCAAAAGTTAAAACAGCAAAGCTACAAATGTTGAGAAGAGATTTTGAAACAATATGTATGAAGGACAATGAATCTGTAGATTCATTCTACACCCAAGTCATTGGGGTGGTTAATCAAATTAGGTCTCATGGAGAAAATCTGGAAGATACCAGAGTTGTTGAAAAGATTTTAAGGAGTTTGCCCACAAAATTTCTACCGGTTGTAGTTGCTATAGAGGAGACAAAGGATCTCTCACAGTTCTCAGTTGATGAGCTGTATGCATCTCTAATTTCTCATGAACAAAGGTTGAAAAGGTCAGCAGATACATCACTGGAGCATGCTTTCAAAACTCAGGCTTCAGTCAGTCAAGGAAGAGGCAGAGGTAGATCAAGAGGAAGAGGAAGAAACTCTTACAGAGGTGAAAGATACAGTATATCAAACTCAAGTGGAAGATGCAGCAATCAAGGCTCAAGCCAAAACCCATCACAGAATCAGTCACAAAATCAAAGGTATGAGAAATCTCAAGTCCAATGTCACTATTGTAAAAAATATGGGCATTATATGAATGAGTGTAGAAAGAAGCAGTATGATAATAATAGACAAAATGCAAATTTTTCAAGAGAAGGTCAAAATCAGGATTCAGATAAGAGAACAATGTTTTTAGCTTGTAATGTTGCTCAAGCAAATGAAAAAGATGTATGGTTTTTAGATTCAGGCTGTAGCAATCATATGACAGGGAATCTAGAAATGTTTTCAAGTTTAAATGAGAATGTAAAGTCTGATGTTACATTGGGTAATGACAACAAAGTGTCAGTCAAAGGAAAAGGAGATGTCAATATTCTAACTAAACAGGGGAGAAAAAGTATATTTCAGATGTGTATTATGCCCCGGTCCGAAACATAACTTAATGAGTGTAGGGCAACTTGTTCAAAAAGGGTATAGAGTAACCTTCAAGAATGGTCTGTGCACAATTTTAGACAAATACCCAAGCAACCAACTTATTGCAAAAGTCAGAATGACAAACAACAGAATGTTTCCTTTAAAGATAAGGCCAGATTTGAATATAAATTATGCTCAAGCACAACACTTAATGAATTCACAAGTGGGTAGAGAAGAAACTACAGCAGTAGTGCAGACAATCTTTCAAGCTGAGATAAAAGATGAAAACTGGTTATGGCACCTAAGATTTGGGCATCTCAACTTTGGAGGTTTAAATTTACTTCATAGGAAAGGCATGGTCAAGGGACTACCTTTAATAGAAAAACCAGAAAGGGTATGTGAAGGGTGCATTTTAGGAAAACAACATAGAGAATCATTTCCGCAGGAAAGTCAACTAGAGCAAAAGCCCCTTTGGAAATTATACATTCAAATTTGTGTGGACCTATGCAAACACCTTCAATAGGTGGTATTTTTTATTTTCTGACATTCATTGATGATTATTCAAGAAAAACATGGGTCTATTTTCTAAAGCAGAAAAATGAAGTGTTTGATCTGTTTCGTCAGTTCAAGAATTTGGTTGAAAAACAGAGTGGTTATTATAAAAGTGTTGAGAACAGATAGAGGTGGTGAATATATTTCAAGAGAATTCTTTAATTTTTGCAAAGATCATGGAATTCACAAGCAATTCACAACTAGATACACACCTCAACAAAATGGAGTAGCTGAAAGGAAAATAGGAACAATCATGGAAATGGCTAGAAGCATGTTGAAAGCCAAACATTTGTCAAATGAATATTGGGCAGAAGCAATTTCTTGTGCAGCCTATATTATGAATAGGTGTCCAACAAAAAGTGTTATGAATATGGTACCTGAAGAAGCATGGACAGGAAGAAAACACAGTGTTACTCACATGAGAGTATTTGGATGTGTAGCATATGCACATGTGCCTGATGAATTGAGAAGGAAGCTAGATAACAAAGGAGAAAAATGTATATTTGTTGGATACAGTGAAGAATCCAAAGCTTATAAGCTCTATAATCCAACAACAAAGAAAGTTATAATCAGCAGAGATGTACAATTTGTAGAAGATGAAGCATGGGATGGAAGCATAGAGAAGACAGTTAATATTTCAGCTAGTATACCTCAAGAGGAGAATGAAGTTTCAGCATCAACAAATATTCCAGCTAGTGTGACTCCTACACTCCCATTCAAGCTCAGCAAAGTAGTCCACAAGTGACACCAGCATCGACTATAAGAACAACCTCAATCATTCAAGGAAGCAGTCCAACAAGAGGACAACAAACACCATCTACAGCAGGACCATCGGTCCACATTCTACAAGTTCAAGTGATATGTCAAATCCTACATTGGCAAGTCTGAGAAGACAGAAAATCAGAAGCATAAGAGATATATATGAGCAAAATGAAGGTGAGAATAACTCAGATCAGATTTCTCTTTGTGCATTTTATTCTCAAATAGAAGATCCAATTCATTTTGAAGATGCAGTCAAAGATGATAAATGGGTAAGTGCTATGGATGAAGAAATTGAAGCAATTGAAAAGAATCAGACATGGGAACTAGTCAGTCTTCCAAAAGACAAAGATGTAATTGGAGTGAAATGGGTTTATAAAACCAAATTGAATGAAAAAGATGAAGTTTAGAAGCTTAAAGCAAGATTGGTTGTAAAGGGCTATTCACAACAGCCTGGAATTGATTACAATGAGACATTTGCACCTGTAGCACGATTGGATACTATAAGGATGATTTTAGCTTTAGCAGCTCAGAATAAGTGGTCTGTATCTCAAATGGATGTAAAGTCAGCTTTTAAATGGTTATTTAGAAGAAGAAGTTTATGTGGATCAGCCACCTGATATATGAAATTCGGGTCAAAGACAAAAGTTTACAAATTGAAAAAGGCATTGTATGGATTGAAGCAAGCCCCAAGAGCTTGGTACAGCAGAATAGACAGTTATCTTTCAGCATGGATTTAATAGATGTAGCAGTGAGCCCACACTGTATACAAAAATGAATGAAGAAGGTGAAATACTAATAGTATGCTTATATGTGGATGATTTAATTTTCACTGGCAATTTGTCAATTGATCTGTTCAAGGCAGACATGAAGAAAGAATTTGAAATGACAGACTTAGGTCTGATGAAGTATTTTTTAGGCATTGAAGTAAATCAAAATGAAAATGGTATTTTTATTTCACAGTCAAAATATGCAAATGACATTTTGAAGAGGTTTAATATGATGAAGTGCAAACCAGCACCAACACCTACAGTGACAGGTCTGAAACTAAGCAAGGATGATAGAGGGTCTAATGTTGATCCAACTTTGTTTAAGAGGCTTGTTGGAAGTCTCATGTATCTCACAGCCACAAGGCCAGACATTATGTATGGAGTAAGTTTGATTTCTAGGTTTATGGAAACACCAAAAGACACCCATTGGAAAGCAGGGAAGAGAATTTTAAGGTATGTAAGTGGAACAAGAAATTTTGGCATCAAGTATTCAAGTTCAGATGAGTTCAAACTCATAGGATACACAGACAGTGACTGTGCTGGCAGCATTGATGACAGAAAAAGCACGTCTGGTTATGTATTTAATTTTGGGACTGGAGTTGTCTCATGGTCTTCAAAGAAGCAGCCAATAGTTTGTCTTTCATCAGCCGAAGCAGAGTATGTAGCAGCCACAAGTGCAGCATGTCAAGCAGTTTGGATGAGAAGAATTTTGAAAGAATTGCAAAATGAACAAATGGAGGCAACAAAAATTTACTGTGATAACAATTCAGCCATTGCTCTTTCGAAAAATCCAGTCTTTCATAAGAGAAGCAAGCACATTGATACCAGGTATCATTTTATCAGGGAATTAATTAATAATGGTGATATATTTTTAGAGTTTTGCAGATCAGAAGAGCAAAGTGCAGATATTTTTACAAAGCCGCTGGGAAGAGATAATTTTATTTTTCAAAGGAACAGATTGGGCATGGTGGACAGCGCAGTTATGCTTAAGGGGGAGTGTTGGAATATTAACCCTAACTGCTGCCCCGTCCAACCACTGCCCGCTATATCGCAATCAATAAATTAGTCATTGCGATACCGCGGGAGTCTTCGGTAATGTTTTTGTTTTATTTCAACCGCCTGCCGTACCTCCAGCCAATGCCCGCTATATCGCAATCAATAAAATATTCATCGCGATATCACGGGAGACTCCGTAAAGTTTTTTTATTCTTAACCGCCGCAGTTTACCGGGCCGTCAACTAACCGCTGCCCGCAATATCGCAATCAAGTTTTTAACCATCGCGATACCGCGGGGAACTATGGAGAAAGCCGCCACCGCCAAAGGAAATATCGGGATGCGAAAGATTTAATATTTAAGTTTGAATATTATGAAAAGGACATTGTATTAAATGTATTTTGACGGGGGAAAAGTTAGTTAGGTGAATTTGAAAAATTGTATTCGTTTCCTCTCATCCGTGAAAATTCTTCACGTGACTTTTTACCTGGAGCATATATTTTGTAATTGTAATTTATTTTTAACAGGACAAGTGAATGAGAATGAGAAGAAGAAGTGAATGTGAGCAAACAGAAAATTACGAGCAGCAGCTCTGTGTGTTAGAAAATAATATTTTATATTTTAATTTTTACTGTGTGTGAAAACTTCCTCCTCTGGCCTCAAAGCATTGGAACTGTTGAAGGAGGCATCTTGTTCAATCAACCATAGTGCTCACATATTGCAGCTGATGTGAATCAAACAATAGAGTTAGAATCATTTGTGTCAAAGACATTTATAGAAAGGTGTTGCTTGTTTCTCATTGGAGGAATGATTTTCAAGATAGATTTATCGTGTAGCATTTGATTAATTAAGAAGTTGCAGCAGGGAGGCCTGAGATCTGCTCAATAAAAAAAAAACTTAGGCATTTGAAAAAATAAAAAAAAAGTTTGAAACAGTCTCACAAAAATTGGCATATCATTTTCATTTTTTTAACGAAATTTGATGATTCAAAATTCGTTGGAAGCTGGAAAATAGAAGAATACCCAAAAATTGTTTAAAAAATGTGTTGAAACATGAAATCTGTTAACTGATGAATATAGACATTTTAGTAGCTGCAGGAGGTATTTGAAATAGTTGTGTAGCTTTCTCCCTAATGTAGTGTTTGTATAGCTTGTATCGAATCCATAAGTTACCATTGACTTGCATGTATCTGCTTGGGGGGGATTCAAAGAGCTCCATTTTGAAGGTCATCGATGGGCATACTGTCATTCCTTACCATAGATTATAGTTGGACTGGTTTCTGGCTTTTGCATGGCCATGTGATCTATGCCATGAGCACCACTAGGGTATAATGATGATGAAAATCTTTGCTCTATAGAGAATAAAATAAATGATGTTAAATCTATTAATAGTTCTAAAGCTGGAAGCAAATATGAACATGATCTGGAGGTGGTTTGTAATGGTAGTACTCCAAATAAAAGGGAGCTCAATGCAACAGTTGGTAGCAATATAGATAGAGAGTTTCTCTCTCTTGTGAAGCTCAACAATGGTAAGGTCTTGAAAGGCTCGTCGTTTTACAAAGGATTTGAGTCATTTAAAATAGTAATTTCATAGTATTTACTTTAATTTTTATAGTCTGTCTATAGATTATAGATTGAGTGTATAATGATGGTTTTTTAAAGATTGAAGCTAAATTATTATTTGTTTAGTGTTTCAAACTGTTGTTGAGTCAAGTTACATTATTTTATATAAAATAGGATTCATTTTGTAAGTCATAAATTACCATGTCATTAAAAGTTTATCTTTCCAAATACAAAAGTGTCAAAAATAGTTAAAATGAAAATTTTTCAATTGTAGATGGATGTGTTATTGTTTGTAGATGATGCTCATCTTGAGGGGAGCATTCTAAAATTAAATATCAAAGTCAAATGTTTGAAGTAAAAAATCTATTGGAGGATGGAGGCACAAGAGGTTGGAGGAATTCAACAACTTCTCATTAGTCACTAGCGACGGGTCCTGAAATTGCATTAGTGACAAAAAAAATTGTGTCAAAATGACTAAAGCCAAGATCGGTTTTTAGGTGGCAATGACAACCATCTCATATCATTTGTGATCAAAGTGACAACGATCTATACTAGTGGTTGCATATGTGATGAGGACTTAGTTTTCAAGCTTTTTATGTTGTGGTTGGATGAGTATGTCCCCAATCACAATTCCTGGTTGTTAGACTTGAATGGATGTGTTTTTCCCCATTCACATGATGACATAAATGATTGGAAGTGTTTGTCCCTAGTCACAAGATTTGGTGATTATGATTGAATGTGTTTGTCCCCAATCATAATTGTTGTGAGCAAATGTGTGTATCCTTGTTCATAACTTTGATATTGGATAGATGTGCTTGTTCCCTATCCAAAACTGGTGTAAGACCTTGGATAGATGTGTTCGTCCCTATCCTTGATTCTATGGGTAGATGTGTTTGTCCCTATCCTTGGATGAAAGCACATTTAGTGTAGTGAGGCTAGTTCCATTATTGCTTGTCATGAGTAGATGTGTATGTCCCTACTCATACCTTATGATGAACTACAAAACGTGATCATCAAGTCTTGTTGGTCCAGTTATTCCCATTTAAAAAATGATGCAATATGAGGGAGTGTTAGGAATATTGCATCATAGGATGCATAAAATAATTATGCATAAAATTAGTAGGTTTGTTATAGTTTGTTAAATAAGTTAATATATGAGTAGTACGAATGTGTTTGTATATTTAGAAAAGTTCTTTGTGGTGTTTCCTATAAAATAGGATATGGAAATCATATAAATATGTAATGTATTTGATTGAAAAAATAGAAACACATATTATCTTGTTTTTAATTTTTCCAGTCTCTTCTGACTTTGCTTTTCCAATTTCTTTTGTCTTTGCTCAAATTTATTTTAAAGAAAATGTATATAAAACTGTATTTGCAAATTAATTTCAATAGGTCAAACCCTCTAAAGCTTCACCAACGCAAAATAAATAAATAAAATTACAGTGAAGTAGGTTTTCATGGATTCCAATTCCATTGAAATGGATCTCAATTGTCAGACCTACATTGGAATGGCAACGCATCATATGAATAAGAAATTGCATTGAATTGCATTCTTATCTTTGACTTAGAAAAAGATGGGTTAATCCGTATAGGTTTTCATGTATTTCAATTTTAGTATTTCACTTAAATGAGTTTCATTTGTTAAGTCTCCATTGAAATGAGTCTTCGGTTTAGAGTTAGGATTACTTTTTTGAAATAGAGTAAAATTGGTCTCATTTGTTTGAGATCTGTTCAAATAGTTATCATTGTTGGGTCCGTAAGATTGGGTTTCACGTGCCATTATCTTGTTGACATGTATTCATTTCCCTGGTCTTCATTGAAGTGGGTTTTGGGTAATATGGACTTCATTTAGAGGCATAGCTTGCACCAAGCCTTGAAACTAAATATGACTTCAAAACAACTAAATGCAAATAGAAAGAGCTTTTCTCTGCGTTTTAACTCAAGCAGATTTCAAAAAATTCCAACCAATCAGTTGCATAAAGCGCAGAACAATATTTCTCTGCTCTCATCCAGTAACTGCAGATCGACATCAACAATCTAATTCTTTTGATACTCTATGGTTAGTTGTCTCTACGAATGTCCTTTTGGTTTTTTGTGGAGTAAATGGAATAAGCTTGTGTTTATTTGAAAACAAGGACACAGAACCTACAGACTTCACTGGTGGAATAATTACCTGCTCCATTTTTTTGCAAGGCCATGGAGTTGAATATACAGCAGCACGGGTTGAGGAAGCTCCTTGAAGCAGGAAACTCTCCAACAAAGGGAATATAGCAAATTGCTTACGAAGATTCCAAGTTCTTCATCATCACTCTTTCATAGAGGACAGTGGTAATGTTCAGGGCGGATTGCCTTCTGCGGAAAAAGAAGAAGCATTGAATGCATTGTTGTCGGAAAAGATAGAACATCACATATGACAGGAAGGTGATAAAATAGCCGAGAATTAGCAAAATGGAGCGTTGCGATAACTTCTAGAGGAAAAGGGGTTCATAATGAAGGTTGTTACTATTTCTACAGAAACCCGAGGATAAACAAGTGAGAATTCATCCCTAATGTTAAAATTGACACTTGAAATTACCAAAACATTTAAGAGCCAGGATAAATTGAAAGATCAACAAGAGTGCAACGAATGAGTGGCCATACAAGATTGACAATGCATATCTTGCTGCTCCTCATACAAATTCACCTTCGTGTAGACCACCTGAAAACACAACACTATGCCTCTCTTATGGGAATGACAGTCCTCACGTGCATGTGCAAAATATTTTTAAGTACCAAAGATATTCTCCATAAGAATATCCATATTTGTGAGGGTAAACAGTTAGTAAATGAAAAGGTATCCAATGGTATAAAGATAAATTTCAAGAATCAACTGTTGGCACCACTAACCAAGAAGACTATATAAGGGGAAAAAAATTGCCTACCTTAGTAACTGCTAACTGGGCTGAAGATAAGAATAATACTACTGTCCATGCTTACCCTCCTCTGTTCCTTCACCTGAAGACTTCCTAATTAAGTCTAAAACACATTAAAAGTTCAAGAGAATTGAGAATGTGCTCTTCTGCAGTCCAGACTAAAAGCTTTTTCATTAGTTCTTTGCTTCTAAGTAGGCTTTTAGAAACTGATATTCTGGCCATTGATATATGGGTTTATTCTGTAGAATTTTGAGCTGACTATGACTTGCATGCTATCAAACTTGCATGTAACACTTTGGCCATACAAAATTCGCAAAACTTCACTCCTTTATTAATTTTTTTTTAAAAATAACCCAAACAGAGTTTGGTTGTCTTGATTTAAAATGCACTTGCAAGCTGTATGATTGTGCCTAATATTCTTATACAGCATGCATATTAAAAGAAAATGTGTTCCAGCTTCTACTTGATTTAAGGTCAGCACCTTCTAGATTTCTTGTTCCAAACAAAACCCATGTATAAATTCCAAACAACACATGGATATCAAATAAAAGGTAAAAAACAAAAACAAAAATCATAATTTAATATTATCAGCAAAGAATGTGAATCAGAAATCACAAGTATGGATTCCCAGACAAACACCAATATAGTACAAATGTTAATGAAGCAAGATGCCCAACAGATATGACTCAGAATGTAGCCATAATAATCTCCTGACTTATATGGATTCAAAGGATGTGTTCAAGCATGTACCAAAAGTATGAGTCCAAATTATAGACTAAGCACTACATTTAATTCAATAAAGGATAGTATATAAGACATCTTTAGCATAACATTTAATTCAATAAAGGATAGTGTTTCAGTTATGCATTCGCTATTCGCTGATGACAAATTAAAAATGAAACTCACCTTAGAAGGTGCAAATGACAAAATGAAATAATGCCAATGTATGCCCCTATTATAAAGGAATTGCTAAACACCATGCTATGAAAAATTACTTTAAAATAGAAAATGCTAATGCCAATTGATAAAAAGAGAAATGAGAGGTTATTTGGAAAGCTCTATGCCAATGATATGCGTCCAAATAAAGTTGATTGATGAAGAGGGGATGCCCCCACATGTAATCCCAAAAGATAACACATAAGGGATCTATGGATTTATGGTCAAGATATGCCTTTGCTACTATGATATTATAGAGCCCGGAATTGTCATCATTCCCCACATACTCATAGAACAACAAACACAATGGAAGAATGACACATTGAGCGAAAGAAAATAAGATATTTTGGGTCAACATGGAGGAGACCTAGATGTCTCGATGCCTTGCATCATCTCCAAAAGGAAAATACAAGAAAAAAGAAAAGACAAAATATATGACATATATAAGAATGGATATACAAATAGAAGAGTGTCATGAAAAATTCGCTTCCTTTGTATCCCTGCACCAATGGAGTGACAAAGGCCATCCAAAAAAAACTCACAAACATTAAGACATGCCAAGCAACATGATACAAGGGATTGCATTACATACATGCAATCACAAAGAACATAAAAAAGAAATGATAATTATGTTACATGTGAGCCAACCTCAAGTAGGTCATTTGCATCCCAATCTTGCTCATCATATATAGAAGGTGGATAACTAGCCAAGGGGCAATGACAAGTGCCATTCTAGGACAAGGCTACCTAACCCCTTGCCCACCGAAATGTGGGACAAGGATGAGCTGAGATGAATGATGATATGGTGCTCCTTGCAATATGGAAAAATGATTTGCATAAAGTGTAATACATGTAATAATGAATATGCGATGATTCTACAACTATCACATGGGAAGGAAAAAAGAGTGTGCATGCTAGCCAATTATATGATTAATATCAAGTTCATCTAAAACATTCTTTAAATCATGACACTCATCAGTAAGATGCCCAAGAGTTCTATGATATGCATAGTAACACATGTTTGTAATTTTTCCTTTTCATTTCCTTGGATTGGTGGTAGCGTAATTAGTCCTAGGTTGAGAAATTTATCTAGGGTTTGCTAAGTCTCGATTATAGTATGTAAAAATGGTAGCTTCTTGAGTTTATAGGGCTTGGGTTTCTTACTTGATTGAGGAACTATTTGATGTGGAGGGTGAGGATCTTGATATCCTAATCCCTTGGTTTGTTTTGATGGTTTTTGTTCTAGCCATTGATGGATCCCATGCTCACTCATTATGTCACATCCCTGTTTTGTCAAGATTGTAAAGCCTTTTCCATAGCATTTTTCTAGGTTAAATGGTATGTTGGTGGTTTGTTCTCATAGGAGGGAAAGGTAGCAATAGGTATGTCTTTATTATGAATAGGTTCCTCCATGATTGGTGGTTGAGACTTATCTTGTAACTCAATTTCGGGATGCAACCCTAAATGAAATGAAAAACAAGATGATGCAAAACCTAGATCTAGGGTTTCAAGGATCTCCAAATCATAAAAGTATGATAAACAATGTCAGGTTCACCAAATGAAATGGTGAAAAAAGGGACCCCCAAGGGTCTTATATGTTATAGAACCTTAGGGATATTTAATGGTTGGACTTTCCCCAATTTTATTTAGGAGAGAGATCACAAGGTGTAAAGATTGACTTTCAACATCTATGGTGAGTTAATCAGACCTGGATCTTAGTCCTTAGGATAGTAGACCAGATCTAGAAATAAATTGAAATGATTTGAAGCACTCAAGCTAAATGAACAATAAGACCTTATACATAAAATACAAATTCCCAAATGTACAGAAAATGAAATGATAGTTTACAAGCATATATGAGAAGGGTCTGAACACATGTACCTATCGCCAAAAGTTGATTATGAGCTCTTTTGAAGGACTATTTTTCCCCTGGGTGAATGGGTCTTATTTATGGCTTCCAAAATCACTTTTGACAGTCCTCTGATGTTGGATCTTTGCTTCTTTTTTAATGCAGGTCCCACTTTTGGAAAGTCGAAAGTAAATTTTGTAACTTAGTTTGTGTGCCTTGACAACAATGATGATGACTTGTGCAATAATGAAAAAATTATCCTTTAAGAGATCTCTTCAATTCTTCTTCAACCTGTAATCTACACATACTCAAAGAGAGAATTTTTTTTTTGTTTGTTTGAATGGGGGTTTCCTTAGTCAAACCACAAGTTTGGTAATCATTTACCTTGATATAAATATAATGACAAAAGGATAAGAAATGATGAATGAACAATGCTTTCTACAACTCACCACTCTTCAATTGTTTCACTTAGAGGATTGAAGTCAAACACATCTCTCCAAAGGAATTGGATCTTGCTTTGCTTGATCGATTTGCATACTTGCAATGCTTGGATGCTTTAGGATCAACAATGCATATTATCCTTCATAAGATGACATGAACACACATAAAATAGGGCATGATGTTAGGATCTTGATTGATGCAAAAAATAACTAATAAATTTTGCTCTTGAATGCTCTTGACAATGATATTTTCTCTTGAAGTTCACAACTTTCTTGATGGATAATGTTGCTTCTTAAGTGTTATATTTCAAATGATAAAAAGACTATGTATTTATAGGAGTTTATCTAATTTCCAAAAAATTAGATTCCAAAAGCTGACACTTACAATTTGAATTTGAATCATTAAAACATCACCAAAAACATATTTTAAAATGGCTCTTGGCACTTAAATGGGACCCAGTCACCCATGGGAGAATGGGTCTTGGCCTATAAATCGAAGACACTCATATTCCAAGGTGTTTTAATTATTGATTTTCTTTATTTAATGTTGGTTCCCCTTTCAAAAAATGCTAAGAATAAGGCTTTGTAATGCATAATTTGGAAAATTAGAAGCTTCGTTAGGTCCAATAAATTAAGGAACACAAACATAGTGTTGAATTGTAAAGGTATACAATTTTATACACTACAAGAGATAACAAAAAGTATTACTTTCTGAAATGAAGAAAAATAGGGTAGGGATTCCCAAAATGGAAAAGTGGATCCAAAGAGGGAAAAGGGGTCCCACTTCTCTACTTTCATTAGGAAATGAGATCCACACAATGAAATGATTATCAACCCTTAGGTGAATCAACTCAAACTGTGAATCTTCAAATTTCCTTATGCTTGGAGGATGGGGGTCAAGGTCAAACAACACTTTGGGGAGAAAAACTAAAAATAGCAAATCAACTCCAAAATACATAATCTATCATGTAGATATTGAAGATTAAGCATAAAACTAAAGGAACCAACAAAGTTTCTAGAAAATATGGAAGGTATAAATGTAGTGTACCTCTCACAAAATGATGTATTCAGAAGTTGTTTAAGGACTCATTTTCCCATTGGTGAATGGGTCCTTGTAGGTTTTTTCAAAATTGGTTTATGGGTCCTCTACTCATGTGTCTGCACTTCCAGATCCTCTGAGTTTCACAGTCAAATAGTTCGAAATAATCTAGGATCTGAGTTTTTGTGAGATGACAACAAAGGTGACAACAAATGCAATTTTGCAATTTTGCACTTTTGAGGTCTTCAACCTGAAAAACTGCAACACACAAAGAGGGGAAAATGTTTACTTTTGGTACATGGTGGTTAGCCTTGGTCAAACCCTGTTTTGGTAATTAAACCTTGAAATAAAATGAAATAGAATGAATGAAATGATGAATGGACAATTCAATGTCACAACTCACCAAACCCTTGAATAAACCTTGGAAAGACTAAAATATTGATGTTGATATTCTTGCAAGATGGTTTGTTCCTTGGCCTTCCTTATGCAACACAATGCTTGGGTTTGTGACATGGCTTAACTACCTCTTGTTGATCTAATATAAATCTGGTGATTGTATCAAACATTAACAGGTTGATCTCTTGGTGGAACGATAACCACCAATGTAACAATTGGTATCAGAGTTGAGGTCACAGGTTCAAACCCCTCGCTTGCACTAGGGGGGCATTATTGCAATATGGTCTATCCCTTGGTCTTCCTTGTGTAGCGCAATGCTTGGGTTCGTGACATGGCTTAATCGTCTCATGTGGATCTTGTATGAATCTAGTGGTTGTATTGAGCATTAATAGCTCAATATTTTGGTGTAACAACAACCACCAATGTAACAGATCTTGCATGAAACAACTTCAATGGATGTGGATCTCTATATTGTTGAGAAGTTGTTGAGATGATTTAGCATTGTTTTCATTGATGTTAAAACCTAGATCTAGAAGGTTGTGCTTCAGATGATATATAGAAATGATCTATCCTATCTTGTACTATGATGTTATGTAGTATGGATGTTATCATTGATCCGGATATGGCAGTACTTCTTTTGGGACATTCATGGAAGTCAATCAATGCAGAATAATGAAGACTACTCTTTTGATGTTGGATGTTGTGCTCAAAGCTTACTCTGGGTAACCTTCCTAATGTAGCATATTACAAGTTTTGGTATGTATCTTCGATTGATACTAAAATTGATGATAATCAAGATTTGATCTTGGTTGTGGCATTCCTCTCAGCTCTAGAATATATTTTGTATAATTCAAATTTTACTATCTTGTGATAATTATGTTATGTAATGAATCTATCTTATGTATGACCTATTTATGGGTCCCTTGGTAATGTGATAAGAAGATATTTTGTGAGACCTATCTTTTGGGTCTAGTGCTAGAATGTAATACCTTATTGAATATCTCAAGGTTGTTCTTCATGCCGACATGTTTTGTGGTGATCTAATTCAAATTGTATTTGGCTAACTTGGAAGACTATAAAGACATTGTTTCTAGTCGACCTAGGAGATTATGAAGACATGGAATGGTATAAGTAAAGGTTTTTTTTGTCTGATGAAATGAGAAGTGTGGATTATGATGTGTGCGAGTAGATAAGAGGGTGCAAAGGAAGAAGTAATCTGTTTTGTAGAGTTTGTGCAAAGAAGTTGTGCAAAAGTTTCATGATCAGATCTACTACAGATAGATATTGTGCTCTTAACTAGAACTGAATTCATGCATATATATATGCAATTTCATCAGTTCACTTTTGTCAGTGAGACTATTTTGTAATAAGTTGTATTAATTAAGCAGTGAGCCCATTGACAGCGAGCCTTACTTGCAGTGAGCATTTTGGCAGCGAGCCTTCTATAAAAATCACCTTAACTGGTGTTTTATAATTGAGAATTAGCATTCTCCATGGTTTTTCCCTTCTTGGTTTTCCACGTAAATTTTGGTGTTCATTATGCATGGTGTTGCTTTGTGCTTTCATATTCATTTCTAGTAGATGATTATTTGATTGATTTATATTTTCTTTAGACTAAATAAAGTTAAGAAAATTATTTTATGATAACTGATTCACCCCCCTCCCCCACTCAGTTATTCAGACTATTCAACAATTGGTATCAGAGCTTGGTCCCTTGGAGATAGAGCTTAACCACTTAAGGGAGATCTTGGCAGTTTGAATAGATGGCAGGAGCTTATCATTTTGAGGAAGAACTGAAGATAATGTTATATGATATAGAAAGCACAAAATCTAAAAATGAAGAATAGAAAGAAAATATCAAGGGGGAAAATTCTTATATTGCATAGCTAAGGGAGAAAGTCCAAAAATTCAAAGCAAGACACAAAGAGGTTATCGAAGAATTAAAGGAGTCAAAGGAAAGTGTTGTGGATTTAAAGCTATGGCTAGATGAATGCAAGAAGACTGAAGAAAATCTCAAAGATACTGTCAAAAAGAAAATGGAATAATGGAAGAAGACTAAAGAAAATCTCAAGGATACCATCAAACAAAAATAAAAAGAAAGTGAGAAGTTAGATCAAGAATTAAGAAGGCTGAAAACATAAGCAAGAGTATGTGAAAGCAGTATAATTCTATATCAACTCCTATCCCTACAGAAATGCCACAAGGATAGTATTCCACGACGATGGAATCTTTTGATTGAGAATCATGTG
>VDFB02140551.1:0-13880 GCA_007258455.2 Sequoia sempervirens
CAAATTATAAAGAGACACGGGGACTATTATGAGGAACTGGGAGAAGATGCAAAGGGGTTGGTTGATGTTACGAATATGGGACTGCCTACACTATTTGAAGATGGAGAAAATTTGAAAGAGAAAGCCAAGTGGATTGAAGAATGTGAATTGATGCTGCAGGGAATTCTGGAAAATGCTACAGGGAAGGATTTGACATTGGATGAGAGCTGCAAGCACAACGAAAGGATGATAAAGGTGGAAATATAAGCTAGGAACACATTAGGAGATGCCGATACTCATGAACGACAGGATTATCTAGATCATTTATCAAATGTTCATCTATGGCTAAATAGAGCCTAATCTCTTGTTTTAATTAGTTAAGTAAAATAGAACATTTGTGAAGGGATGTGTCCCTTCCAAGTTTTGATGTATTTATATATGTTCCATAGTAATGCAATAGATATAGGTGTTAGGAGATATTTAGTAGATAGCTTTCTAGCAAACTGCTTTCATATATAGAGACTCAGATGCATGTATTTTGATGGAGTAAATGAAGATATCTAAGTTATGGATTAAGATTTTGGTATCAACTGTTTGTTAAATTTATGCAGTTATTTGATTGTCTCCATTCCGATGCTTCTCTATTGTTTAAATTGATATAACAAGTTTATACTCAGTTTATCATTGGGGCAGGTGCATGAAGTTGGTCAAACTTTTGTGGCCAAATGGAAAAAAGTTTTTGAAAATAGATAACGCGAGCACATTATAACGCGCTCGAGTTATGTTGTTTTAAAAGCAAAAGAAAAAGTGAAAAGTGTATCATTTTACGTTTCTTGTTTCTTAGCAGCTCTACGTGGCCAAGAAACCCTCACTTTAAGTTGATAGGAAGGTTGGATGAAACAATCACTATTTCATGCTTTCTGGGTCTTGCTTACGCAAGACCTCTAGAATGTTCGCTCCACCAATTGGAAACCCTATAGGACCTCTTCCCTCTTAGGGTCCCTTGATTTCTCCTTTTAACCCAACTATCCAACTTAGTTCCTTCTATCAAGTCAAGACTTGGTGCATTCTTGAAACACTTGCCTTGGCTCTTAATCCACCCTAAAGGCTACAAATCCTCCAAATCTTGAGATTTAACTTTGCAGGGGTGTGGAGGTGTTTCTAATGACTTTAATCCATCCTACTTTGGTTCTTGAGGGTTCACCTGACTCCATTTCTTAGTTGCTTCCACCAAACCCTCATTTAGGCCTAAAACGACTACTAGCCCTAGGAGCCCTAATTAGGCCTCCTTCTCCGAGAAAATAGGTTAGTTCTCAAAACTTTCCAAAGAACACCCCAATCTTTTCTTGGGATTCCTGGTTCATATACCCACCTCTCAATGATTTTTGGGGTCTTGGATCTCAGCTATTCATACAACGCCCTAACCTGAAAATGAGCAAAACTAGGTCTTTTAAGCCCTTTCTTGGCTTCTCTCAAACTGTTAAGTATTTCTCACACCAAATGGATTGATGGAGCTTCCTCCTCCATGCTATGACTTGGAAAGACACTTATCTATCTTCCCCAACCAGTAATTTGTCAAAAAGTTAACACCCCTGCAAATCAAGTGTTCTGTACTAAGTTCTTCCCTAGCCGGACTCTTCCTGGCTCACCTAGGGCAAGACTTCCACCATAGCTCTTGTGTTTTCAAAGGCCATAAACCCTACCATATGTACATACATGGAGTCTAGTCACTGTTCCCAAAGGCCCGTACAATTTGTATGGTGGGAAAGTGAACTAACACTCCATTTCCACAAAACTGCCTGGTTCAGACCAACAACAGTATGAAATCAAAACTATTTACAAACAATGCTTGAAATTGAATTAGAAAACTATCTAAATGCCACACAAAGCTTGAAGAATAACTACTCTACATCCTATATAAACTACAATGCCATGCTCAATTCATTAAAGCGACACTTCAAAGCAAAAAAATAGAAAATTCACACTCAATCACAACTATTTTCTTGAATTAAAAAACTTCAACAATATCAAATGCTTCCAACCCTTCTCCCATGTCGAGGTCACCCCTAAATAGGTCACCCAAATAAGTTATCCTCTCCTTGGATCTTCTTGTCCGCTTGTAGCACCAATTGAGCCACATTTTCAAATATTTTGCAAGAATTCCTAAAAATCCAAGACCTCATTTTGAGCTAGAACCTTATGAAACCTATTCTATGGTCAACATGAACTTCATCTGATCAAAACCCAACCAAAAATGCCATTAAGGCTTACATCCAAATGAACTAAATTTGATTGCTTAGTTGTCCTAGACAAGACTGTCCTAGACAGACCTTCTAAACAACCTATGGTAACCTATGGGTGCTCCTGCACCATTCTTCCCCCCTCTGCACAAACACTAAGGAATGTGGGGATAGATTAGAGATAAATCAATACCCTGCTTCTTGAACTGAGCTTCATCCACCCATGTAGCCTCAGATTTTTGTTTGTCCTTCCATTTGATGAGATGTTCCATGTATTCCTTATGTCGGGTAGACTTCTTCACCCTTGATTCCAAGATCCTCTCTGCTTGCAGCTTGTCTTTAGGAGGTAAGGCTATGTTACTCACATCCTTCAAGACATCCATACTTTTCTAATGCAAGTCAGTGGTTGGTCCTTTATACCTGATCAAATCAGCCACATTAAACACTGGTGAAATGCCTAAGTCTGCAGGTAGCTCCACCTTGTAAGCATTCTTTCCATACTTGGCTAACACCTTACATGGTCCCACTCTCTTCATCTGCAACTTGGTTGATGTTTCTTTCTACAACCTAGATTTTTTGAGATGGACCATGACATTGTCCCCTACTGTAAATTGCAGATCTTTCCTAGACATATCCACCTTAGCTTTCAGCTTGTGAGTAGCCTCTGTAATTGTCTTCTTCACTTGCTCCTGAATCTCCTTCATGGTCTGAGAGAAATCCTCAGCATGGCCACTCCTATGCTCCATAGCTCCTAAATCTCTAAGTTCACACACACCTCTTGGGTGCATTCCATACACTATTTCAAAAGGACTTCTGCCTGTAGTCCAATTCACACTATCATTGTAGGCATATTCATCTTGTGATATGACCAAGTCCCATGTCTGTCCATACTCCTTGGTTAGGAATCTTAGAAGGTTACCTAACACTCTATTAACCACCTCATTTTTTCCATCGATCTGAGGATGGTAGGCTGATCCAAAAGACAAGTTAGTACCTAATATGCTCCATAGAGTCTTCCAAAAATGACTCATGAACTTCACATCCTTGTTTGAGACAATGCTCAATGGCAATCCATGGATCCTCACAATCTCTTTGAAGAAAAGATGAGCAATATAGCTAGCATCATGGGTGGTCTTGCAAGGAATAAAATGACTCATTTTGCTAAACCTATCTACCACCACATAGACACTATCAAAACCTATCTTAGTTTTAGGAAGTCCTACCACAAAGTCCATGCTAATACATTCCCATGGTCTATTGGGAATGGGTAGGGGTTGATACAAACCTGCATTGCTAGCTCCCCCCTTGGCTTTCATACAAACTACACACTACTCCACATACCTTCTGCAATCCCTTGGCAACTTGGGCCAATAATAGAACCTCTGCACTAGTTCCATTGTCTTGTTGATACCAAAATGACCACTAAGACTACCATTGTGCTTCTCCTGAATAAGATTCTCTCTCATTGAACCTTTTGGAACACATAACTGATTCCCCTTGAACAAAAGTCCACTCTGCAATGTATACTCTAAGAATTGACTATGAAAATGATTCTCAAAATCAGAACATACCTTATATGCCTCCGAGAAGTCTTCATCTTCTCCATAGAGATCCTTGAAACTTTCTATCCCAATGCTCTTTATTTGTATCTCTTGCACTGTCAGCAACCTCCTACTTAATACATCTTCCACCTTGTTCATCTGTCCCTTCTTGTGCTTGATGGTAAATGTGAAGGCTTGGAGGTATTCCATCCATTTCAAATGTCTATTGCTTAACTTCTCTTGTGTGTTGATGTAGCTAAGTGCCTGGTTATCAGTAAACACTACAAACTCTTTAGGTAGGAGATAATGCCTCCACTTTCTAAGTGATCTTACTAGAGCATATAGTTCTAGGTCATAGGTAGAATACTTTTTCTTAGGTTCATTGAGCTTTTCACTAAAGAAAGTTATAGGTCTGCCTTCTTGGCTTAGTACTCCTCCTACTGCAATTCCACTGGCATCACATTCCACATTGAATAACTTATCAAAACTAGGAAACAATAGGATGGGTTGAGTTGCCAATTCTTGTTTCAGTTTCTCAAAACCCTTCTCAGCTTCAAGAGTCCATTTGAACTTAGTTTTTAGGCCACCTTTGATTGTATCAAGTACTAGAGCACATATGCCACTAAAGTTCCTTATAAACTTCCTATAAAAGCCAGAGCTAACCAGCAAAACTCCTGCTTACCTACTGTCACGAGGTGGTTGGTATAGGCTAGTTTAGGATAGCTTCCATCTTGGCAGGTCCATCTTCAATGATCCTTGGGATACTACAAACACATAAATACACAAGCTCTTATTTGAAGAGACTCACACTTTTCTAGGTTGATGGCTAACCTCTCCTCCTAAAATCTTTTAAGAACCAACTCCACATGCTTTAGATGTTCTTCTGCTGTCTTGCTAAAGATTAGTATATCATCTAGATATACCACCACAAATAACCCTGTGAAGTCCTTAAGCACTTCATTCATGAGCCTCATGAATGTGCTAGGGGCATTTGAGAGGCCAAATGGCATAACTCTCCACTCATATAACCCATCAATTGTCTTAAAGGTTTTCTTTAACTCATCCCCATCTTTGATTCTGATCTGATGGTATCCACTCTTGAGATCCAACTTGGTGAAATACTGAGCTCCTCCAAGACAATCCATCAAATCCTCAATCCTAGGAATAGGGAACCTATATCTAATTGTAATTATATTTATAGCCCTAGAATTAGTGCATAGCCTCCACTTACCACCTTTCTTGGTTGCCCTAATACCAGCAGTAATGCATGGATTGATGCTCTTCCCTAATTAGTCCTTGGTCTAACAACTCATGCACTTGTCTACCTACTTCTAGGTTCTGATCTGGTGTAAGCTTGTAAGCTGCTTTGTTTGGCAATTAAGCCCCTGGTATGAAGTCAATCTGATGACTGATGGCTCTCTTTGGAGGTAAGGTTGTTGGTGATCCATCACTAACTATATCCTTGAACTGTTCAAACAACTTTTGGACTACTCCTGGTATGACTATTTTCTTAGTCTTATCTTCCTCCTTGGGTTGCACCATGACCACATATCCTTCCCCTCCTTGTTGTAGGGTGTTGATAAACTCCTTGCCACTACTTAACAAGACACTAGGGTTCTTTGACTATCCTTCTTCCTCATCTGACAGTGACTGCATTTTGAATGTCTTTCCATCCTTCTAGAATGAGATAGTGTTCTCCTTTCCATCATAGATGGCTCCTTTGTCATACTGCCATGGTCTTCCCAATAGAAGATGGCATGCATCCATGGGAAACACATCACAAATCAACTTGTCCTTGTACCCTCCAATGGAGAACTCCACCATTGTCTACTCATTTACAAGAACACTCTGCCCTTTGTTCAACCATGTCACCTTGTAAGGGTTAGTGTGGGGTACTTTCTCCAACTTCAACTTCCTCATTGCCTCCTCAAAGATAATGTTATTAGTAGACCCTGAATCCATTATAACCTTGCATACCTTTCCAAGTATTTTGCATCTTGCCCTGAATAAGGCTCTCCTTTTCTTTGGCTCTTCTTTGACTAGTTGTCTGATTAGAACCCTGCTAAACATCAAGTTCTCCCCCATTTCTGACTCAATGTGACTAACCTCTGGTGACTTGACACTCATAGTGTCTTCTTGAGCATATGCTACTCTCTTTTTTGTATTTGAAGAAGATGCTTTCTTCGGGCACCTATAAGTTGGATGTCCTACTTGACCACAGTTATAACACTTCATAGTGGTAAAGTATGAGCTACTTCTACCTGCTCCTCTTCCTCTATTTGAACCTCCTTGAGGTCCTCTACCTCTTCCATAACCTCCTCTAGAAGTTGTTTCACTGCCATGCTCTGTGATTTTAGACTCTCCCTAACTTCTTTGTTCAGTCCCTCTACCTTGGTATCCACCTCTATGTCCTCTTTGATCTTTTCCTTTACCTCTACTCTTAGAAGCCTGGTCTTGTTTCCTCTTACTTCTCTCTTCAATCTTTATAGCCAACCGATAGCATTGGTGCATTGTTTTGGGACTTAGAAGAGTCATCTCCTCTTGAATGTTCCACTTCAAACTATTAATGTATCTAGCCACCTTAAGACTTTCATCCTTAGTAACATTAGACCTCATACAAAGTTTTTGAAACTCTTCAGTATAAGAATTCACATGGTCTCTTTGTCTCAAGCTCTTTCTTTTCTTGTGCAACTAAATTTCATAATCATCGGCATGTATGCTTCTCTCACTTTGGCAACCATTCCCTTCCAAGTAGAAATAGGCTTCTTGCCTTCCTTTTCCCTCTCTGTCTGAATGAACTTCCACCATGTCAAGGTAGAACCTCTCAATCTTGATTTGGCCACCTTTGCCTTCTATGCTTCAGTGACTCCATCACACTCAAAATGGTTTTCCATTCCCTCTATCCAATCCATGACTAGATCAGCTTCCATTTTCCCACTAAGTAGTGGTATGCCTTCAAGTGCTTTCCCACTCAAAGCCTTCAATGCCTTCAAGAAAGGATCTTCTTGCAAAATAGGGTCAGGTTCAAGGATCTTGTCTTCCTATACAACCTCTTCTTTCTTTGGTACCCTTCCTTCAAACTTATCACTAACCTCATTGGTCTTAGTCTGCACATTACTCATTGCTTGCTTGAGTTGGGCTATTCTTTCCCTCAATGGCCTATTGTCTTCCTCCTATTCTTCGACCATCTTGGACAATTTTGCATTTTTTCACCATGTGTATAGAGACCACCCGGACTCATCTCTAACATATATTATTCTATCCCAAATCTTTTGTTGCTCTAATACCAATCTGATAGGGAGGTTGGATGAAACAATCACTCTTTCATGCTCTGGGTCTTGCTTGGAAGACTTCTAGGGTGTTGCACTCCACCACTTGAAACCTATAGGACCTCTTCCTTCTTAGGGTCCCTTGTTTTCTCCTTTCCAACCCAACTATCAACTTAGATCCTCCTACCAAGTCAAGTCTTGGTGCAATCTTACAACTCTAACCTTAGCCCTTAATCCACCCTAAAGGCTACAATACTCCTAAACCTTGAATTTAGATTTGCATGGGTGTAAAGGTGTTTCTAATGACTTCAATCCATCCTACTTTGGTTCTTCAGGGTCCACCTGACTCCATTTCTTAGTCGCTTCCACCAAACCCTCATTTAGGCCTAAAAAGGCTACTAGCCCTAGGAGCCCCAATTAGGCCTCCTTCTCTAAGAAAACAGGTTAGTTCTCAAAACTTTCCAAAGAACACCCCAATCTTTTCTTGGGATTCCTGGTTCATATGCCCACCTCTCAATGATTTTTGGGGTCTTGGGTCTCAACTGTCCATACAACGCCCTAACCTGAAAATGAGCAAAACTAGGTCTTTTAAGCCCTTTCCTGGCTTCTCTCAAATTGTTAAGTGTTTCTCACACAAAATGGATTGATGGAGCTTCCTCCTCCATGCTATGACTTGGCAAGACACTTATTTGTCTTCCCCAAGCAGTAATTTGTCAAAAAGTTAACACCCCTACAAATCAAGTGCTCTGCACTAAGGTCTTCCCTAGCTGGACTCTTCCTGGCTCGCCTAGGGCAAGACTTCCACAGTAGCTCTTGTGTTTTCAAAGGCCCTAAACCCTACCATATGTACATACATGGAGTCTAGTCACTGTTCCCAAAGGGTCGTACAATTTGTACCGTGGGAAAGTGAACTAACACTCCATTTCCACAAAACTGCCTGGTTCAGACCAGCAACAGTATGAAATCAAAACTATTTACAAACAATGCTTGAAATTGAATTAGAAAACTATCTAAATGCCACACAAATCTTGAAGAACTACTACACTACATCCTACACAAACTACAGTGCCATGATTAATCCATTAAAACCTCACTTCTATGCAAAAATCAGAAAATGCACTCTCAAACACAATTGCTTTCCTTGAATTCACAAAACTTCAAAACATAACAAATGCTTCCAACCCCACTCCAATGCCAAGGCATTCCATAAATAGGGTCTCTAAAACAGTTATCCTCTTCCTTGGGCTCTTCTTGGCCACTTGTAGCTCTAATTGAGCAACATTTGCAAATATTTTTTAAGAATTCCTAAAAATCCAAGACCTTATTTTAAGCTAGAACCTAATGACTCCTATTCTATGGTCAACATGACCTTCATTTGATCAAAACCCAACCAAAAATTCCATTAAGGCTTACATCCAAATGAACTAAATTTGATTGCTTAGTTGTCCTAGACAAACCTTCTAAACAACCTATGGTAACCTATGGGTGTCTTTTACACCACTCATCACCGTCAAAGCAGTAGTAACTAATGTTAGTAAGTATGTTGTCTTCTATTCATACAAATTCAGGTAATTCCTCAAACAAATTAGCTAAATCCTGAGATTCAACCTCTATTTCCTTGTTTAAAACATGTTCAACCTAATCTTGTTTGTCATCTAAGCTTGAAACAAAGGATTCAAGGTCATTCCAAAATAGGGCTTCTTCATAATCTTCATTACTTTGTGGCATGAGAGGGCTTACCTTAGATTTAAGATCATTCTTTTGAAACACAAGTTTTGATCTACTTGCTTGTTCAATTTTGGTAACCTCTTGCTGTCTCATATGAATTGAGGCTTCAATCTCATCTTGAACCAGCAATACAACATGTTCTGCAATATCTTCTGAGTGTTTTAAATTAACTGGTAAGTTACGCTCCTATGTACTCTTTTCAGCTTGCTCAATGAAACCAAGTAATTGATCAAACAAATAAACTGATCACTCCTCCCCGTGTGGTTCCTTCTCAAATGAAGCTTGGGCATCCTGTAAGTGAATATTTTTTATTGGTAATTCCTATACTCTATTTTCATCCATGTTATAAACAACATTAGAAATTTTTTCAAATGAGTCAAAATCCAAGGGGTTCAGCACTAAGTTTGAACCAATATCCTCTTTGCATGTAATATGGTAATTTTGAGCTGGGGACACAGTACAAGTAGCAACAACTCCCTGCTCCTTCTATTCATTCTTTTGTTACTCTAATTGGTAAACTTCCAAAGCCAAACGCAATGGGTTTATGTTTCTGACCTTCTCCATGGAAAGTAAAGTGTCCTTATCAATGGGTTGCTCTGTAACCACACTTAGAAGTTCTTCCTCTTGAAACTAATCTAAAATGTAAGAAGCTATTTGGATATCATGCTTTTGAGCAAACAAGGACTTGATATACTCCTCCTGTACAGCTAACTCCCTTCTGAGATTTTCTTCAATCTGTTTCCTTTGTGTCTCTAATTCTTGCTCATGAAGGTAGGCCTGATAATGTAATTCCTGCTACTGCATATCAAGCTCATGTTGCCTCCTAAACTCTTTTATCTACTTTGCGATTTTTGACAGTATATCCTTCATGTTATTCATGTTATTCTTCATATCATCAACCTCTTGGAGCTAATTGTGGACATATGAATATTGATCTGAAGGCTGAGCAAGGGTGGGTGGAAGGTAAGCATGTTGAGCATGCTGATAGGCGGTTGTTGCATCACTGTTTGGGATAAAACAAATAGCATGATTGGCCTGATATGGCTGATAACGGTCTGGATAGGTAGGAATTTCATGAAATGGAAGTGGGTACACATGTTGACTATGAAAACTTGACATCTTTACTCATATAAATAGTTGGAAATCAAAAATAAAGCTCGTGTTTAAAACATACCAGCACTGGGTCTTGTTGAAACCAGTAGATGTGCTCGAAGTCACCAAGTATAAATTTCTACCTCTAAAAGGTAAAAATGTTGTTGTATATACCAGAATAGCAGCTTGTATCTTTGAATTCTTTCTCTGAAGATCACTTCAGAGTCCCATCGGGCATGCCAAAAACTGTTATCAATCAAATTGCGCTTGAATGCTTGAATGATTAAACTTAGCAATTTGTTGAAACATGGGAACTATCTTTCGGTTGTGGGTATTCCTATGGCAAAGATAGACCTCCAGATTCTAGGTTACAAGAGTATGATGACTTCAATTACGACTTGAATGATTTTGTTTTGGAGAAAGGGTGAGAAAAACTAAACTGAATGCATTAACTAAAACTAAAACTTCGGTGATGCACCTAATTAATGGTAAACTTGCAGAATGATTCACAACTTATACCCTCAGGAAAATTTGCTAACATAGTCCAATTTGAGCACTTTGAACACAAATTAATAACTCATTAAAAGGTTGTATGTATTCTTTCCCTATTAAGGAAAATTGAGTTTTCACAAATTAAAGGAAAAAGAAAACAAATTTTGAGCTCAATTGATGACCTATGACGAACTGCAATTGTATATATGCATGCATAAACATGACAAAAATTGAAGGTTTTGAAAATGAAACTCAACAAAATTGCACCAAATTATTTAAACCATGAAAAACACCTGAATTTGGAAAGGTGAATTGTTTTTCAATTAATATCATGAAGGAAAACCTCTGCAAAAGTGATAACTTATGTAACCTGTAAAGCTGAAAAATTATATTAAATCTAAAATGTTGAGTTACAAGATATTTCTCTTTGCAGAATGCAAAGGCTGAAAAACAAGAACTAGAGGAAAAAGATAAACTTTTTCCAATATATACAATGAGATGCAACTCCAAATTGCATGAAAGATGAAACTGAAAGTCGATTTTAGCATAGAAATGATAAATCCAAGGCAAAATCCAAGTAAAAATAAAAATCCCTGAAAAGAAGGCTCAAACTCATGCAAAAATGAGTGAACTCAGTCTCAAACTCACATTCATAATGTATGCAATTGAAAAGAAGCTCGAACTAAACTAGAAATCCATGAAAAGTAAGTCCAAGCATGCAAAAATTGTCTTGTTTGTATCAATCCACCCATGATGACTTGAATGATTAATCTTTAGTTGATAATCTGGTGTGGAACTTTAGTAAAATGCCAAAAATATTCATAACTTGCATGATTAACTCCTCCTCCAGTTAAATTTACTTGCATTCTACATGGATCTCCATAATATCTTTTATATGCACTTTAAGATGCTAAATTAATTAAATGATTTATAGTGTATCATTTAATTAACTGGCTTACATTGAATAGTGCAAAATAAAAGATAAAGAATAATGTCAAATTAAAAAACTTAACCCCCACCTCACGGCTTCATACAAACACTTAGCATATATTTTGAATATGCATTCACCATTAAATAAATTAGCTGACCACACAACACTTGTAACATTCATAAATCTTATGATAGGGCCGGCCATATCATTGCTAAACACTTGACTTGAAAGTCAAAAACTATAGGCATCAATAAAACATAATGATTTTTCCAAAAATCAAAAGCTTGTCGACTTAGGGCAAGAAAATGCCATAGAGCCCTAACTCTTAATCATTTTGCATTTTGACTTTTTCTTTTTTCCTGAAGACTTCCCTGTTACGCTCCCATGGTGAAAGCACTAGGGTTTCAAACTTGATCTGCACTCTTTCCTGTTGATTTTGATGATTCTTTGAGAGATTTCGAACAGAAAAGGTAAGATAAAAAATACTCTGTCACAAATTTGCATCTTCTCAAACATTTAAATGGTTTTTTGGAGCCTTAAGGCCGTGGCTGTGCATAATCTCTGACATATTTTATTCATTTTCTCTTGTATCCTTTGGACGCCTTGGCTTCTTTGTGATTTATCCTCTGTTATGGCCACCATATGAAGAGTTTGAGCCTTTTGTATATATATCTGTTGTTGTGCAAGCTCGACTTATGACTTTAAAGCTCAAGGAGAGCTCATTTACAGACTTATCTCCTCTTCCTTAGGAACATGATGGTAAGTTTCATTTCTGCCTTTATTTCTCTGTTGAAATATAAGCTTTTGGAAACTTCTCCTATATAAAGTGAGTTGATAGAGCTTTTATAAATAAAAGAAAATATCCAGGCTGCCATGAAATCTCTGTATGTTGACCTTTGTCTATGTGTTATTTGTCATTACTAGCCGCAGCTATACATTATCTTCATCTGGCCATTTGTTTTGTTGTGATTTGGCTCATTCAGTAAAACTTTCAGAGAGTCCTTGTATGTAAAATCTTTGAACTTTGTTGGGCCTCCATAAGGGTTCCTCCATTCGAGCTTTTGTTGATAGTTTCCTGTTCTCTGTAGATTATAATCTCGGCCTATGAAACTTGGCCGCCATTGGAGCTTTTCTTTAAACAAAAATATGACAGGTTTTATAAACCCAAAACACTATATGGCCCTGTTTCCCTCTTATGTTGTAAATGGAAATAAAATAAAAAGAACAAAGGCTCAGCCAGTTTATAAGCTCCAAAAATATTGACTCAATAAGTACTTTTAGTATGATTGACTAGTTTTTTCTGTTAGTAATCATTTGACGCAGCTGCTTTCACAATCTTCTCTCCTTGTCATATGATGCACCTTTTATTAGATAAATTGCTTTGATCCTTCACCTGTAGTTCTTACAATGCACACCTATAGCTATTACAATGTAAACCTGTAGCATAGAATTTCCTGACTCTATATAGTGTAAAAGCACTCTGGTATGCTGTGTGAATATTTGGCTTTGGCTCTGTTCTCTTTAAATTATTTCCACTAGCTTTTAAGACTAATTCATTCAATGGTATCTTGCTTTGAACACACATTCTGAAGTACACAACCTTTCATGTATTTGATGTTTCTTTCTCAAGATACATAATGTTGTCCTTATGCACCTGTAGCACACTTTGTGTTAACATTGTTTTGTTCATTCCTTTAGTATATAAAATACCACTTCCATTGTCTGTATAACAACCTACTATCTGCACATGTGGATCTTAGTGAGAGTGGATTTGGACTTGTCCTATCTATTTCTTTTGTGACAACAGTCCTATTCATGGCTATTCTTGACATGATGTTGTTTCAGATTACTTTGTTCTATCTCTTGATCCGAAACTGAAACAATGTTGTCCTACTATCATGTTGACTACCTTTCTGAATCTCTGGATGAACAATATATATGCTTTGAAATTGAAAGAAACAACTTAATTGCTTATTGTCTTGTTCTCCCTTCAGCATAAGGGGCTCAATGCCTCATTAAAATGTAAATATGAATGAAAGGAAGAGCTGAAACAAAGAATGACAAATACAATTAATGCTCTCTTAATCATTTTTCTTTGATTATTTTATTGAATTATGAGCAATAAGATTATTTTCTCAATCTATCTTTGCCATGCTATTAGACTGCTTGATGACAGTCGAAGATGATGAATGTTTCTTTGATGCTTTAATAACTCTCATATATAAACGTTGAATGAAAGAATACCTTATGATATGTTGGGCTCAACCCTTGTGGGAGTCGGTTTTACTCCACATATCTGATAAGATGATCTTGAACATGATGAACTTGTTCCTGAACATTGAAACAAACAAGTTAGCAAAAATAATCGAAGCTGAAAGCTTCCATTGAGTTTTGTGTTCCTTGATTATCAGCCTTTGTAACTCAATCATCTGGTGAATGCTTGATTGAATGTCAATTACATTCCTATTGGTAGTGTAGGCATAAAGTAGAATATAATTCATCATTGCTTAGAGTACATCTCTAACATCATATTTTTACAATTTTGCAGGTTCATGGAGCGTGAAATCAAGGCTACAACTTGGAGACGTGACAACTAAAGACATCAAGC
>VDFB02140552.1:0-15602 GCA_007258455.2 Sequoia sempervirens
ATTTTTCACAAGAAACACTTCAAGCAAGCACAATCCTATGATTAATATTAAGGGTATTGCAAGGCAAGGTCTTAATCTAGGATGCACAAGGCTTCTAGGGAGTCCTCGATATACTCTCGGTACATGAGGCACAACCGTGAACACCAGCCTGTCACAAGCGTGAGTCGGGAACCCCAGTGAGATACTGAAAGGCTCGGACCAACTCTTCACGTCTATCTAGGTATCACCCTAGCTTCGACGCTCCGCCAATTACGACATGACTGGATTGGGGTACAACTTTCGTTCTCCCCCCTTTATATACCCCGCTGGTACGCGTGGTTGGAATCGTCCCTTGGGGTGATGAAATCCCCAAGCAGGTCCCACTAGAAAGAAGACACTAACCGTTTCCAACTACTCCCCAGGCTCACACAAAGTGCAAGGGGAAAGCGAAAACAAATTAATGCCCCATTGGGTAACACAAGAACATACAATCACAGCAAGCAATGAAGTTGATTCCCCCTAATTAGACTATGTTGCAAAACAACAAAAATAATTTTTTGAAAATCCGATCAAATAGATGGTCCTGCAAGCAAATGTTAGCTGTCTTCTTATTCGTCCTTGGTCAAATTATGCCACAATATGCTACAAAACGTTAGCAAAAAACACCAATATCCTTTCCAAAACAATGTTAGAGGGTTACTACTTGAAAATAGCAAAAAACAAGAGCAAAAACGAAGCTTAAATGACTGTTTTACCTTCCAAACTGTGCTGTTTTGGGGCGCTTCTGCCTTTCTGCAGCAAAATAGGGGCACTTCCGCCTTTCTGCAGTAAAGAGGAGGGCGCTTCCGCCTTTCTGCGGTAAAGAAGAGGGCGCGTCCGCCTTTCTGCGGTAAAGGAGAGGGCGCTTCCACCTGTTTGCAGTAAAGAGGAGGGCGCTTCCGCCTTTCTGCGGCAAATTTTATCAAATTTAAAAAAAAATAGAAAGTTGTGCCCCTCCCGCTGCAAGAAAAGTGTTAGAAAAACCTTCTAAATATATCCCTAATCACAGCAAATGTGTTAGAAGGAATAAAACTTTTAGATGTGGGGTGCTACTGCCTTTTTGTAGTGGCCAAGAGGGCGCTGCCGCCATTCTGTGGTAAATTTTGTCAGATTTTAAAGAAAAAAGGAAAGTTATGCCCCTCCCACCGCAAGAAAAGTGTTAGAAAAACCTTCTAAATATATCCCAATCACAAGAAATGTGTTAGAAGGAATAAAACTTTCAGATGTGGGGCGCTACTGCCTTTTTGTAGTGGCCAAGAGGGCGTTGCCGCCATTCTACGGTAAACTTTGTCAGATTTTAAAGAAAAAAGGAAAAGTTATGCCCCTCCCACTGCAAGAAAAGTGTTAGAAAAACCTTCTAAATATATCCCTAATCACAGCAAATGTGTTAGAAGGAATAAAACTTTCAAATGTGGGGCGCTACCGCCTTTTTGTAGTGGCCAAGAGGGCGCTGCCGCCATTCTGCGGTAAAATGGGGGCGCTTCCGCCTTTCTGTGGTAAAGCAAAGGGCGCTTCTGCCTTTCTGCAGTAGGATAGAGGGCGCTTCCACCTTTCTGCAGTACGATAGAGGGCGCTTCCGCCTTTCTGCAGTAAAAAGGAGGGCGCTTCCGCCTTTCTGCGGTAAAACAAAGGGCGCTTCCGCCTTTCTGCAGTAAAGAAGAGGGCGCTTCCACCTTTCTACAGTAGGATAGAGGGCGCTTCCGCCTTTCTGCAGTAAAAAGGAGGGCGCTTCCGCCTTTCTGCGGCCTTTTCCTGCACAATACTTAGCAAAAATGGAGGTTAAATGCAAGAACCCGTTTGTGGGTCCCACCGGACGTGCCAGAAATGTGATACCTTGATATCTATTCTACTCTAACGTGCAAAATAACTTAGAAATATGAATAACAAAATACCAAGGACACCTCAAGATTAGCCAAAAGAGTGATAAACAATAAGGAAAATGGACAAAATAAGACACAAACGATTTCACCTTCCTTGCTGTTGATTTCTCCTTGATTGACCCTTGCTTGGAATGATTTTGTGTGCTCCTTAGATGATTGATTGAATGGCTAAATGCAAGATTAGAGGTGCAAATGATTAAAAAGATGGCTAGATGATGGTAGAGGATTGAGGATTCAAATTGGCAGCATGTAGTTGCTCAAATAAAAAAGTGTTCTCAAAATGCCCTTGAGGAGGGGGTATTTATAGAGGATCTTGAATTCTCTAGAGAATTCAATGGTCAAGATTGATCCAACAAGGTCAAGATGAAGGGCTATGGTGGGTTGAGAACCCACAAGCCCTCACATCTTGACATGTGGAGGGTGAAGTGGCCAAGGGAATATGAGATGGAGATGAGTTGTCAAGAAGGTACATGAGGTGGAAAAATGATATGCACCTTGGGGAGTGAGAAGATTTCCACAAAAAGGGATTTCTTGTCCCCAAGTGGGAGTGAAAGGGAAATTTGAGGAATTTTGGAATTCCTTAAAAATCTACTTGGGAAAAGGAAAGGTGGTTGGGGAAATAAGTGTGAATTAAAAATTCACATTCCTAGGAAAGTCTAAAAGATAAAAGATGGGCTCCAAAAAGGTGGGACTTGGTCACATGTGGAGATTGTGACAAGTCTAAGGTTGGTCACATGTGGAGATTGTGACAAGTCCAAGGTTCTAGAAGCCTTGGAAGGATGGAATGTGAATTAAAAATTCACATATAAAATAGGGGAATCTAGGAAGAATAAAAGGAATTAAAAATTCCTTGGAGAATGATTAGGCTTAATTAATCAGAATTAGAGGATAATTAGGGGCTAATTAGGATTAAAAAGCCAACTATAAAGTTGGAGGATGTGACACATCCCTAATCAAAGATTAGGCATGTGCACATCCCAATGAAGAAATTAGGAGATGGATTAGGATTAGATGAAAATGATGTGAAGAATTAAATAAATGTAATATTTATTTAATTTATTTGATGAAAAGAGGATTAAGGAGGGTAAGGTATTTAATTATTAATTAAATACCTTAGGATTTGGCAGAATTAAAGATATTAATTAAATAATAGTAATATTACTTAATTAACTCGGATAAGAGGATGTTTAGACGAAAAGTGATAAATTTGGATAAATTAAGTGTCCAAATTTGGATGTCTACACACGAACATATTTTTAGAAAGATGTTTTGAAACACCACCCCCATTGAGCCCTAGGAATAGTCCCAACATTGGTGTATTAATAAAAGATTTAAAACTCGAGGAATTGGTTGAAGCCCAATAAGATCCTAATGCTATGAAATTAGTAGACTCAATTCTGGTAGTCAATCATGACCAATATTTCTTATTACTCACACAATACGGAACAAACTTACCCTCCACTTTTTCCATGACACTTGTCCATGATTTCACCAATAATATTACATCCTTGACCTTGGGGGAAACTAGTTCCAACAACATCATACCACCTTCCATGTCACAAAATAACAACCTTATTGTCGAACCTTCTAACAAAATTCCCATTTACTCTTCACATTCTCCTAACATAACATCTCAACAAATTTCTATTTCCATCCCAAAAACAATTATACCCACTAACTCCACACAAGTATTTGTACCTCTTGTACACACTTAGGCTCCCATGTACACCATGCAAATAACTAATCCAATATAAAACACAACATCTAGTAATACTAGTGCTCCCACCTCATTAATTAATTCACAAACATCATCTCAACCATCTCACTTTTCCCAAGCACCCAAACCTAGAATGCCAATCCAAACACTCTTCAAAATCAAAATTCTATTACCAATCCTCTATATCAACATACCATTTCACTTAATAACTCCAACATCTCCACTCCAATGACAAACATACAAGCACCTCCATATACACCACATAACTACCAACCATTTACATCTAACATTCATATTTACATACCAAACAATCATATCATCACCCATCTAAATTACAATCCCACATCAAAAAATTCACAAAATCTCACCTCAAATCATAATCAAAACATCAATCCATCTAGCCAACACATATATCAACACAATGCATCTCAAAAACACATCAACCCACTAAATTACCTTCATGAAAAATACAATAAAAACCCATCCAACCAAAACATCCACCAACAATACTCAACTCAAAACATAATGAACCCTCAACAATAATTTTCCACATCAATCCACTTTGCTAACTCCAACACATCACTCATACTTACATCCCACAAAATTATTCACGCATTCACCAACACAACCCATCAAATTTTTTTCCCTAAGGTCAATCATCATCACATCCCATATCTAGCTACAACATTATTAACATACCCACTTCATGCACCTAAATGATTTGACATTAAAAATATTGGATCTAAAACAAAAAAATCTCTAACATCCACATGGGAATAATAAAGAAGAGCTATAGGCTAGAGGACATATGTCCCTATCCTTTTGATAGGCCTCTACCCATGCTACCTTTTCCACAAAACTTCGAGATGCCCAAATTTGACAAGTACAAAGGAAAAGAAAACCGTCAAGAACACATTAGATAGTTCTACGTAGATTTATTAGAGGTGGTTCATGATAAAATATCTTATGTGCCTCTTTCCAAGAAGCTTAGGAGGGCATGCCATGGAACGATTTTCTTGACTACCAACTGGAATTAGGAATTTTAATGAATTGTCCAAAAATATTATCCCGCCTTTCTCCTATAACATAGAACATGAAGTTGTTAGAGTAAAAGGTTTATTACTTAATTATTTTAATTAAGTTACCTTTTATATTTCTCTTAAGATTAACTTAGTTTGTATTTTGTAGGAATTTAATAATTATTCTAATTATTAAATGCTCCCTTTTAGATTACACTTTAGGGTTTCTTGATCTCCTTCATAAGGATTGGTCTCTGTATTATTTCATTTAGTTAATACATTTTCATCTTGAAGCTTGCAGAGCACCTTTTCTTTTTGTCTCAATCTCTTCCTTTCTGTGACAGGTTATTTGCATACAGGTGATCTTCAGGTTTTGTGAAGTTGGCTTTCTCAACTTCTTCAGAAGTATCAATGATCTATCTATGTACTACAAAGAAAAAAGTGGAGAAACCTTCAACTCCTTCTTGCAGAGATTAAGAAGCTTGGTTATTAAGTACCTATGCCACATTCTTGAGAAACAGTTGGTCGAAATATTCATTCAGAATATGAACAAAAAAATACAATTCCATTTAAAAGTGCAATTCTCTAATACTTTTGACAAGGTCATTGAAAAGGGATTTACTATAGAAAAAGATCATATTGCCAAAGACTTGTCAAAATATTCGAAGATAACAAAGACTATTTGAGTTCCTCAAATGACAAATCCCATTTTTGGAACAAGAAAATAAATATGATCAATGATGGTGTGGCAGATTCCAAGATGGCTCAACATGCTCAGCCAACCTTATGCTTACAGGCGCCACCCAATGTTCAAACTTTGAATTTTTTTCAAGATAACATATAGAGAGGTTCTCTTACAAAAAAACAACAATCCATGATAGAAGTATACTCCTCTAGGAGAGCCCATCAAGTTAGTACCCCAAAATTCAAAATAGGGAAAATTAGTCACACTCCTAAAAATTAGGAAGTATGAACCTCTAGTCAAACCCACATGGTGCAATGACATTGATTTCTATGATTACCATAGAGTGAAAGGACACACCACTCCTAATTGTTTCAAGTTAAAGAACCTCATTCGAGACCTAATTGAAAAAGGAGACATTGGTGTTGAGAACCAAACCAATTCCTAAAATAATGATTATGTAATCTTCAAGGATCCTTTACATAATCATGGGAAATGAAATTCCAAAAGCCAGGGTAGTACTTTGAATAATAATGTTAGTTATATAGTTGTGGAACTATATTTAGGAAGTTGATAATCATGTATTTACCATTACCATAAAGAATAAGAATCTTGAATGTGTTGTTACAACCCATAGGGGTAAATTTACTCTTCAAGGAACCTCATCTAGAACTCATATTGCATGAAAATATAACCTTATGGATGAAATGGAAAAAATTCCAATAGAAATATCTATCTCAGAGCTTCTATGCATATCGCCAATCCATAAAGATATCCTAGATAAAGCTTTTAGAGAATCTTTGATACCTATAGACTTTAATTTTAACCAATTTCAAGCCATAGTTGAGCATCTTGCCTCTACTCATCATATAAATTTTTTTGGCAAAGACATGTCATCTCATCCGTCCACTCATAATGATGCCCTTTATTTAGAATTCTTTGGCCACAAGTACAAAATTAAGTGAGTCCTAATAGATGGTGGTGTTGGTGTGAATATTTTCATCTTGAAGATGGTAGAAATATTAGGATACTCTAAGGAACTCATATATCCAAACAAGAAGATAGTGACCAAAGAATATGATTATGCAGAACACCCCTCCTATTTGAGTTGGACTAGTAATTAAGGATACAATATGCCAAGTGCTAGATCTTGAGCTCCCATATAATGTACTTGTCGGTTTCCCAAGGATACATGACATGTAGGCCATGCTATCAACCTTCTACAAGTGCTTAAAGTCTTATCATAATAGAAACAAAGTAGCCATCCCAAGGGATCTTGATCCTTTTCCTTATTATAGTGACCCGAGAAGATACACCACGCCTTGTGTTCCTAACAATGGTGAAGCCTCCTCCTCTACATCATATATTGATCTAATGAAATTAAATAAGATATCCACTCACTCCACTACTATTCCAAAAGTTAAGATTCAAGTAAAGGATAAAGACTGTGGGAATATGGCATGACACGGTCTTTCTATATCAGTTGGATTCCATCATCACCTAGGTTATATGGAAAACTAGTTAAATCACAAGAAGTCTCCAATGTAATAATAAAATGCAGTCCAACCACATTTTCAAAATGGAGTGAACTTGATAAGGAATCTTTTGAGGAAGACATATCAAAATGAATCAACAAAGACAAAGAAGATATTGTCATACTTCTAGTTGAAAAGTACACCAAAGGTTTTTAGATTATGGAACACATGAGGTATGATGGTCATAATGGACTTGGTTTACAAAAGAAAGGGATGATGGAACCTATCTAGATAGCTTTGAAATCATGTTTTCAAAGGCTAGGTTTTAGAAAATTAGATATTGTGTCTTCAAATATCAAAATTACCCTTGTAGAAGTAGATAAAGCTCTTTTTGGCATTGAGTTCTCTAATGTGTCTTTGGAAAATGTGTCTCAACATTACAATTACATAAGGTATAATGTTGATAGGTAAGAGTGGGGGGGTTACGCCCCCTATGAGGGGTTCAGGGGGATCATCCCCCCGATGGGGAGTCTAGGGGCTGCACACCCTGGTGGGGGCTTGAGGGCAACACACCTGAAAGATAAATTTTATGTATAATTTATTATTGTAAAATTGGACCTTTCATCATTTGGTCTGAGATTTGATGGTCAATTTTATTTTGGTTTGACTTGCCTTAGAAGGTGACCCTATTTTATGAGGGTGTTGTATTATTTCTATGTATTGTGATGTATTTTGAGAGTCTCTTAGCGAGCATGTTACCTTTGGATCTCTGGTTGGTGATACTCCTATGAGAATCTTGCTCTACAAGTATATTGCAATTTTTATGATTTTTGAATAATATATTGGGTGGCTTTTGGAGTGTGGGGGTTTCCACCCGAAAGGGATTTCCCCACATAAATCACTGTGTTGTAGTATGCATGTTATTTATGTTTATTTGTGTTTAAGTTTATGTAACCGTTGAAAAGATTTGTAAAGTTTTTCATTATCCTCCTCTCAATATTAGTGTAGGAAGTTGTTCCACTACCTTAGATTCCTTACAATGAGAATAATATCAATGAATATTTTGATTGTATCATTGATATATTCTAGAATCATAATGCTCACACTATATACTATATATCCTTTTATTATGCACCCTCCAACAACAACCTTTCACTTGTCTATCCCTAACTCATCGATTGGGACCAATGACGAACACCTAGTATAGACGTATTCCAAAATGAAGAAAGCTATCATTGAGTTCATGTGAGTTTGAGATAGAATAATCATAGGAGATTATAGAGTTTTTTTTAGAATAGATATTGACACAAAAACATACTTTGGGGAAGATTCCAAACCTTATAGTCGTAGAAATATTAAAATCATAAATAGGTCTCATAGTGAAAACCACATTGTGGTGCTTTCAAACCATAAAATAGTAAAAATAAAGGAAAAATATAAGGATGAAAACCTTTCTAAGGAACCCAAGGATGGAATGTTTAACAATATCCCCATGAATCAAGAGATATCTCTAGTGCTTATAAAAAATATAAGGAAGCAAACATCAATTTCACATACAATGTTAGAATCACATAAGTTTTGCAACTTCACTATTTGAGCTGGAAAGGATTAACTTCATGACATTATTCCAAAACATACTAGTGAACTTCACATAGTCTTATGCAGACATGCTAGGATTGGAACCCAATCTAGTGTTACACCATCTAACAACAACCCCGAGGGAAAAACCAATAAAGCAGAAGTTACATAAAATACACCCCAAATAGAATTGTTAGTCAAAGAAGAAATTCAAAAATTTCTATTAGATGTGGGTTTTATTAGACCACATGACTATCTAGAGTGGCTATCAAATTTGGTACATATCAATAAACCTACAGGGACATCAAAATATGCATTGATTTTAGGGATCTAAACAAGGCATGTCCTAAAGATGACTTTCCTCTATCAAATATAGACATGATCATAGAGTTGATAGTAAGGCATGTAGTGTTATATTTAATGGATGGATTCTCAAGATACAACCAGATTCATATAGCTCCTAATGATCAACATAAAATAATCTTCACTTGTCCATGGGGAAACTTTTGTTGGAACACCATTTCCTTCAACCTTTAAAATGTTGGAGGTAACTACCAACGAGCTATTACCACTATATTCCATGACATAATGAATAATTTCATAGAGGATTATGTTGATGAACTCTTAGAAAAATAACTCACAAGAGAAATCCATCTAGATATACTTGCTAAGAAATTTGATATAATTAAAAAATAACAATTTTCTGTTGAATCCTAAGAAGTGTGTCTTTGGGGATACATCAAGAAAAATACTGGGGTATATTGTGTCTCAAACAAGCATAGAGGTGGATCCAATAAAATTTAAAACCATAATTGACATGCCTCCTACAAATCTAAAACAACTATGTTACTTACAATGAAAGTTATAGTCTATTTTCCAATTCATTTCACAACTAGAAGAAAAGTGTCATCCTTTTACACACCTTTTGCATAAGGATGTTACCCTTAAGTGGGATGAAATTGTCAACAACCTTCCAAGAAATGAAATATCATCTTGCATCTCCTCTAATATTGATACCACCAATTCAAGTCAAACCTTTGTTATTGTATATATTTTCCACATCAACAACACTAGGTGCTCTCCCCACACAACATGATTGCTCAGGTAAAGAAAGGGAAATCTACTACATCATTCATACTCTGGTTGGCTATGAACTTAAATATATACCTATTGAATGTGCCTATTTAGCGATAGCTTTTCCTTTGCAAAAAATAAGATATTACATGCTAAACCATCAAAACAAGCTCATTACAAAAATTGACCCCCTTAAGTACTTGTTGACCAAAGAAACACTCATAGGGAGATTGGCTAAATGGGTTTTGATCCTAAGTGAATTTGAAATTGAGTATGTAGATAGAAAGGCATTCAAAGGGAAAGTGATCGAGGACTAGTTAGCAGATGTTCCTATTATAGTAGGTCACCCAATAATTTTGAATTTATCGAATGAAGATATATTCACAATAACCCCTAGTCAAATATGGAAGCTTTACTTTGATGGATCATACACTCAACATGGATCGGGAGCGTGTATACTATTCATCACCCCAAGGTGACTTTATAAAAAAATCATACCAACTGGCATTCCCATGTACAAACAATATCACTGAGTATGAGGTATTAATTACAAGACTTAGGATAACAATCTAGTGCCAACTTAAGGAACTAAAATTCTATGATAATTCCCAGTTGGTTGTAAAATAGGTAAATGATGAATATCAAACCAAATATGGGGAAATTCTACCCTACAAAAAGATGATAGATAGTTTCAAATAATATTTAGATGATATTAAATTTGAGTAGATTCCCAAGTTAAACAACAAAGCAACAAATGTCATGGCTACCATTGGATCTTTCTTGGATATTTCACACAATACTCAACATTGTGAATTCTAAGTGTAAGAACTCTTGATCCCTGCATTCGATGTCCCAGAGTCTAAACTTGTGTGTGAAATTGTTAGTCCCAATTCTTCCTAGTATCAAGAATTATACAATTACCTACATCAACAAACCCTTCCACCCAATTTATCCAACAACTAGAGAAAAACCTTCATTAGACATTCATCCTACTTTCTCATTCTAGGAAATAAACTTATTGAAGGATCTTTGATGGTACTATCCTTATTTTTCCTAACTCAAAAGAAGCCCAAACTACCCTACAATAGGTATGTATGAAGGTATTTATGGGGCACACTATAGTGGTCCAAACCTAGCTAAGAAATTAATGACAACTAGTTATTATTTTCCAACAATAGAATAATATTCCCACAAATTTGTTGAATTTTTTTAGAAGTTCCAGCAACATGGAGATCTTATACATGCAGTAGCTTAGGAACTTCAAGAAATTACCACATTATGGCATCTCTCATAGTGGGGACTTGGCCTAATAGGTAAAATGCATCCCCCATCATCTAATGGCCAAAATTTATTATCACAACCATGAAATACTTCACAAAGTGGATTGAATCTATTCCTCTCACTGGCATTACTAGAAATAAAATAGCTAATTTTATCCTAAACTATATCATTTGTCACTATGGAATTCCATCAACCATTGTCACTGACAATGGTTGACCATTTAAGAACCAATATTTCTGTGAGCTTTGCCACAAATTTCACATACAACACTATTTTTCCATCCCTTATTATCCACAAAGTATTTTTCAATCAGAGGCATCAAATAAAACCATAGTAAAATTACTCAAAACTACTATCAATGATGTTGGTCATGATAAACATATCCACCTTAACCATTCCTTATGGGCCTATCGAACCAAAATTTGCACACCCATAGGAGGCCCCTGCATTTCCTAGTCTTCAAATCCAAAGCAATGTTATCTATTGAGGTTGAGTTTTGATCACTTAGAGTTTCTCTTTAGCATGTCATAAATGATGAAGAATAAAAAGTTTCTAGACTACATGACTTGGAATTTTTAGATGAAAGATGTCTCAATAGACTCAATCACCTATATGTTTATGTGAATTCTTGGTCTAGACCTGCTTCAACATGAACAAACAATCAAACATTAGTCCATAAACAAATCTAAACTAACATTCCCCATGACATTCATTCAAACATAAGAACATGGAAAATAAAGCAAAGTAATCAAATAAAAGCTAATTCAATCCTATTCCAATGCTCAAACCAGCATCCCACAGGGGAATTGGTGCTTCTTTGATGTGGAAAAAAGAACTTTCCCAATTCCTTGATAAGCTTGATGATTATTGATTGATCCTTGATGAAGAATGAAAATAACCTTGCTATGATTGATGAAATCTCATGCTAACATGGATGAAATGTGGATGAAAATGGATGCCTTGAATTCAAAATGACTATAATAACCTTGCCTAAACTTGTGAATGACAATAGATTCAAATGAGCATAATGATCTTACATGGATTTTGGATGATCAAATGCAATAGAGGAGGCCTCTATTTATAACAAGGATGGAAGATTGAAGAATAGGATGAATGTGGGCTTGAAGATGGACCAATGGAATTGTGCCACTTGTTAAGATGCTAATGGAAGGAGGAGGAGCACATTTTGGACAATGTTTAAAGAGGGGGAAATTTGAAATTCAAAAGATGGCCTGAAAGATTAGATGAAAGATGGAGTTAATGCCACTTGGCTCAAGAAAAAGGACTTGTAAGAGATATAAATGCCATTTTGGAGGACAAGTCCTTTTGGGGGGGGAATTCAAACTCGAAGAATATTCCCTTTTGATGCCTTTTTGAAAGTAATTGAAGATTTAATAAATCAATTGAAATTATTTTCATGAGAAAGTTGCAAAAGCTAGAGGATTTGAGTGATTAAGATTAGGATTAATCAGGATTTGCTTAATTTAAGAGAAGATTAGCTGATTTGACAATTTGATTTAGATTTTTGGATTGATTTAAATCAAAATGAGAGGAATAATGATTTTAGACTTAATTAAATAAAGTTTGATTTATTTAATTGAAGAGGATGATGTAGTTTTAAATCAAATAAAGATAAATTTATTTAATTTAAATGAGATGACTTTAGAAATTAATTAAATAAAATGAATTATTTAATTAAAAGAGGGACTATAGGATTAATTAAACAAAGTGATTTATTTAATTAATAGGAGATGATGACTTAATCAAATAAATTTTATTTATTTAATTAAGAGATGAAATGTGATGAATTTAATTAAATAGAGATTATTTAATTAAATGACTAGCAAAGGACATGATTCAGGACAAACTAATGTTAGTAAAATCAGGATTAGGTGTGCAAGAGCAATCAAAATATTTTTTCGTATCTACAATTTATTAAAGATTCCTTCATCATAGCTATAATTAGAAGGTTATCTCATGTAAGTTTCAGATAGGAGACTTAGTACTTAAGGAAAATAAAAAGAACCAAAAATACCATGAGAAGAAAGGGAAGTTTGAACCTTACTAGTTAGGTCCCTTTGTTACACTGTAGCTTATGGATTAGGAGTGTACCAACTTCCCACACCTAAAGGAGAACCACTAGATGAGCCTATCAACAATGGTCACCTCAAGAAATTCTTTTCTTGATCCTCATAGTATCTTAACGAAAAAAATTAAAATTAAAATAGAAAAATATCAAAAGTAAAGAGAACTAATCTTCCCTATGCTAAAAACCACTTCAATGGTACCTTGGGTAAGTACCATGGTGAAAATTTGTTGATAGGAACCATGTATAAAAACCAATTTCCACAGATGACTCCCCAACGAATAATATTGGTCAACAAGGAGCTCCCCTCAATCCACAATCAACTAGTCAAGATCACACTTGAACGAAGGCTAATGAAGAAATTCTGCCTCAAATTAAACAAAAGGCTAGAAAGGAGAAAAAATCAAAGAAAAAGATTAAGAAGAGATCCAAGAAAAGAGGGTCAATTAAGCAAATTTGGAAGCATAAGGAATCCAAGAAAGAAGTAGACACATCTCAACCTCCTTGTGTTTGGGATGGGATTAAAGTCACTTTTCCAGAGAGCATGCTTCATGCACAAATTTAAGATTTAAGAGACAAAGTGATAATCTGTAAGTTTTGGAATTTATCTTTACCCTTACCACAATTAAAAGAGCTCATTTATAATGATTGGGAGGAGGTGCAACAAGTTTTTTATTTAAGCAGTGATAAGGGCATATTTGTAGTCATTTTTGACAGCAAAGTCAAAAAAGACTTTTTCTTCATAATTCAATCATGGGTATTTCAAGGGGCAGGGTTATGCATGCAACCTTGGACCCCAAATTTTAATCCTGAAAATTCTTCATTTAGATTTGTTCCCTTTTGGTTTCAAATTCCACAACTACCTCTCGAGTATAGGGAACTAAATTTGATTGAAATCATAGCTAATAATGTGGGAATTTTTCTCACGCATGATAAGGAGTTCCTTAAGAATCCTTCAAAGCCCATCAGGATTTGTGCTCTCTTTGATATGAGCAAAGTGTTTCCGATGCATATTCAATTGGTCTCATAGTTTTGTACTTGGCACCAAAAAATTGTTTGTGAAACTCTTGAAAACACATGCCCTCATTTCCATATCATAGGGCATCCTCTTGCTCAATGCCAAACAAGATCTTCATCACAAAAAAATACTCATTTGGTAAATTCCAAGAGTGATCCTCAACATTGCAGTAAGGTTAATATGCCAAATCCCAACTGAGGAGTTTTCATTAACAAGGTTCAAAGCGAATAGGCATAGTCATTTCAAGAGACCATTTCAATGCATAATCTCTCACACAAGAGAAAACATGATGAAGTTAGAGTAAAATTGGGGCTTATCAAAAATCCAAAGATAAAGAAAAATCCAGTGTATCAGATTAAAGATCCACATAATGCATGGAATATAATGAAAATATTTTCCAATATGTCACTCAATCTTTATTCTCCTGAGGAAAAACTAAGTTTAAAATGCCAAATTGATGAAGTTGTAAAAAAATTGATGTTTCAAGGCATGAAGGATTACTTAGCTTCATGGTCTCTAAATGGCAACTTGCAGCAGATCCAATTGATTGCTCAAGAGGCACCTTAATCTAATGATAAAGACAAATTGCTTTTTCTGAGCTCTAATAAGGTTGATGATGCAAATCTTGAATATCTAGTAGAAAAATTGTTGTTCTCCATTGGTTCAGACTTGCTTGAAGAAATTTCTATGGAAGAGGATTCTTGGGGCAGCAGCTCCCCACCAATTTCTCAAGGAAATCAAGAAGTGTACTCAGTTCAAGGGTCTTTAGTAGACTCTCTTAAATCTCAAAATCTATTAGAATCTTCTAGTCAAGTATCCAAGGAAGAGTTGTCAGGGGATTCTATGTCAGAATCAAATTTTTTGGGCCCACAGGGTCAGAATGCATCAAAAAATTTTCAATAGTTCAATCTCCTTACCAATCCCCTATGAAGAAAACCCTAGGGAAAAGAGGTAGGAAATCCAATCTTACAAAGATGTCGGAACAAATAGAGGCAGGTGTTCATAAAACCATCTTGGAATATATGTGAAATAAGCATTTGAGGAGAGCTTGTTGCTCTCCTCGGGTTCAATGAGGATCACTTCATGGAATGTTAGGGATATTAATACCCCTAACAAGCATGCTTGTATCAAGCAGCTGATAGATGCTTGTGGTGCAGAAATTGTCCTTTTACAAGAAATGAAAACTTTAGTAGATACATTTGATTCTTCAATAAAAAGTGGGCTAGATGGGATTCAACACATTCACCAGTTCAAGGTACTTTAGGTGGCTTGGTCATCTTGTGGAACCCAAAGCTAGTAAGTGTTCAACTACACAAAAATGAAAATTGTTGGAAACTTGTGGAAGCAACAAAGTTTGATCTTCATTTTTGGCTCATAAATGTATATGGTCCAACATCAACTATTGAAAAGAAGAACCTGTGGGATGAGCTTACTAGGAAAATTGGTCTGATCCATAGTGGGAAAATCATTCTAGCAAGGGAATTTAATGCAATAACATCTCTTCAAGAAGAGCAGGGAGGAATATGCCCACCTCAAAGAGTCATGTCAGATTTTAGTCACTTCATATCTTTAAATACCTTATGGGATATCCAACCACATTCAAGCAGTTTGACATGGACCAATAGAAGGAAGGGATTTCTCCAAATTGCAGAAAGGTTAGAGAGATTTTTGGTTTCTCCTAATTGGTTTCTTTCAGCGCATATTCTAAACTTTGAGATTCTTCTATATCCTGGGTCAGATCATTATGCAATTTTTTTGTCTTTGGAAACACATA
>VDFB02140553.1:0-11827 GCA_007258455.2 Sequoia sempervirens
TTGCATAGTTGAACAACTTTTTTCACACTACTTGTAAAAATCCTATTTTGTACCCAAATGTAGACCTTTGACATCAAAATTTGTATCCAAGTGGAGGCCTTTATATTTATGCTAGATACCATGTCATTAATCTATTTGCAAAGTCCAATCTAAATCTCCATAACCAAAAAATGAGCACTTCATAATAGTTTAAAATCTAACCATAATATTTTTTGAAGTTTGGACAAAACTTACAGAAATCCATGATTTTATACTCATTTATGTAAAATTTTGATTGGTGTTACTCTTTCAAAAAAAAAAAGGGTTCTTGTGGGTCCTTACAATGAAGCACTCATGGAGATGGAAAACACATAGTCCACATTTAAAATCTATTACTTTATACATATTAATATCCTTTGAAAGTTTAAAATTTATTTAATTTTGATTGGGTATTTGATATGTACTTTGGCATGTATTTCCATGTATCTCACATGTTATTCAAAGTGGAGACAAAATGTAATGATGAGAATTACATAAAAATGTCATATTTACGTATATTTTGGCCACACAATGACTAGGTTGTCATTTATTGAATCAATTAGTTTGTAAATAGTATTTCTACATCATTATTTGTAAATAACCTTATCTGCTCTTACTTTGTAACCTGAATATGTCATTTATTGACTTGGTTCACGCCCATGTGTGTGGGCATGATCTAGATCACCTTCATGCCGACATATATAAATTATACAATACCAAAATCCAAATTTAAATTCAAATCATTTTTGCTACATTTTTCATTAGCTATTATGGGGTAACTAAAGTGTAATTTATGTCAAATTGCATGTTAGAGTGGTCTATTTAAAAAGTAACTCTAATAGAAAAAATCACATGGAGAATAATCTAAGAATACTTCTAGATTTTATTTTTGAAAAGATAACAAACAAATTTACATTATTCGAGGACTGTTACATGCTTGTTTGTTATCCTTCATCATCTTGTTTATAATTGTAAGACTAATCAATCACTGCTCTAACCAAAGATAACATGACTCTTGTGGTTAATCATATTCCTTATAATTGTTTGCAAACACTATATATCCATCCCAAATTTGAATATTGGACAATGAAGTGAATCATGTTTCAGACTATAAGGATTTATTAGACCATCTCTATGATTTACTTTATATCTGTACATCAAATACAACTCCTTACACATACTTGAATTGAACCATAGCCAAACATAAATTTCTAAAACCTTTAACAAAAACCCTTTCTAATATAAAAACAGAATGTAGAACAAACTAAATACCCATACAGTTATTTTACATATCATTCCCCAACTTGTTTATTCTTGATTGTTATTTGGTTCCATTTGTTTAATTAGCCTGGATCATCTAGTTTATTCCCCTACAACTATAAAATGGCAACACTTCTCTACTTATAATTTTGTCCAAATACATAAACACAAACTTCCTTCGCCACTATAACATTGGGTTCAGCTCTTTTCATTACACAGAGAATAATTTGTGTGTAAATACATAAACACAAACAAGCTTCGCCACCAAACTACAGCAGCTACCCTGAGTTCCAGAGCTGGCTGCGGTATCATAAACTTCGAATTCACATCCACCAGGAGAGACACAAAGATCTATCTTATTTTACATTACAACAATATACCCATACCCATAATCACACATAAAACAATACTTAGGCAGCTGAACAACTATGATCGCAGCAGGCAGCCGGGCTGTTTTCCTCCACCTTAGGTGATCCTGTTCATGAAAGCATGGTCGTAGTGAGTAATAATGAAACGAGGGCAGGCAAAGCAAAAATGAAGTAACAAAGAAAGCGAGTACTAAGACACTACGTTGAGCAGTCAACCGAAGGAGTGATGGGAAAGCCAACGTTAACCCCGCACTGCGCCGCCAATTTGCCAGCCCTATCCCAGCTGAAACCCGGGACGATACCCGCAATGGTCTTAAAGCAGCCGCAGGCAGTTTGCCGGTCAGCTGTGGTTGCGGCCGCATCGTTCAGACTGCGGACGCCGCTACAGCATGCATCCGACGGTTGCGCAGCGCTGCCCGTCACATATGACAGACATGGACGCAAATCTGAAACCACCGTTGAGCACGAGATCGCCGCGTTCGCTCCGCCGCTTATTATCACCGCTACGCCCACTAAACCAATCATAAACCAAACTAACTTCAATGTATAACTATGATTTCCTGCCATTGCCTTTACAAAGCTTAACTCCACAGATTTCAGAGTGCTTCTCAGTTCGACCTCCGCTGTAATATATATAAGGTGTTTGGGCTTCGTTTATTGAATCCAAGATAATACAAAATCGACGTGCAATACATGGTGTACAAGATTCTTGCTTCCAAAATTTAGTCCCTGAGTTTGTGTTTTTAGTTCTTGTTTGGATCTCTCTATCGGATCCGGGAAAGAAAATGATAAGATTGGATTCGGATATCCTCTGAACTGAAAGGACGCGTATTATCGCATATGCTAGAAATAGTGGGACTGATCAAATTCGGTGCCGACGAGGCTTTAAGAAAAATGTTTGCGTGAAGGTGTTGTCTTACGTAGATCTCCCGTATTAATTATTAACAAGTTTATAATGGATATTCCAAAGCGTGTTCATTATTCAAATCTTTAAGCTATTTTTGTTTATAGATCATTGCATCCTAAATATTGGTATGCACATAGGTAAGAGAGCGAAATGTCTCCAGTATACATAGTTTGTATGATGTTTTTTTTGTTTTTAATAATTAGAAGCTCTTCTATAATTTCTTAGAGCATATATAAGATTGAAAATAAAAATGTTTGAAATAATTATAAGTTTATTAATATAGTTAAAGATAAGTAATATTATTAGGAGGTGGTAGAGGAGAGTTATCATATTGAAGAATTGTTGATTGGCGGTGTTCATCAAGTGGATTTTGGGCCCTTTCAACATTTTTACTAATTAGAGGATCTTGAATTTTTAGGGGTGCAACAAACCCAAGTCAAGGCATAGATTCATAAGTTGTAGATTTACTAACTAGTGACAAATTCATCTTTATGAAATATTGTCAAGAATGGGAAGCTTTCTTATATAGGGAAGTAAGTTATCCCACTATTCAAGAGGTGAAGACAAATGAAAACAAATACTTTGTCTACGAGACTAACTTTGTCAGTGAGGAGTAGGAGTTGTATGAAGAAAACAATTAGGAAGAATCCAACTCATGGTGTATGGGGATGCTTCTCTAATAGTTGAAAATTTCTCAAAAGGATTCAAAATCAAGTGCCACCTTCTCAACCTAGGTTTGGATCTGAAAGTAAATAGAAGAAACCAAATCCAATGTCTTAGTCAAATAGTAATTACAACCAATATCATTAGTAACAAAAATATCATTGTTTCAAAACTTCCATTTTTGATAAAGAATACAATTTTTTTTCAAAGGTGAGAATCTATCAATATAAGCAAGCCAAGGGGCTATATACCCCAAGACAACAACTTGCTAGGAGAAAAAATAAAGATGGAGAATGCAAACAAGATATGGATGCACTTTTAAGAAAAATGATGATGGTGGAAAGTGCAAAAAGCATTTTTATTCTTTGATAAATAAGGCATCTATGTTGAACCTTTTAAAGATAAACTAACATTTTCTCTAAAAATGATACTTGAAAATATAAACACCATAAAAGTAGGTGGTTTAAGGCTCAATCTTTGCTACCCAATTTCTTTTAAGCCTTCAAAGCAATGTATAAGGGGGTGATTCAAAACTGCAACACTAATTGAGCTTAGCAATTGGTGTGATTGTGGTTAGATTTTTTTTAATTAGAATTATCCTAAAATCATAATATTAAAAGAGTCTTCTACCACTGAGTTGTTGAGAAAATTATTATTTAGGTTATCGCATCTACTTGTGAACAAATTGTCAATTGTAAGGAAATTTGCATTAGAACTAATGTCAAGAAACCTACACGAGGAATAGGAAGAGATCAAAATGTTATATATTGTATATTGTACAAAATAGAAGAGATGTTTGACATAAAAAAGAATGTAGATATCCTATTATTTTTTCTTGAAAAATATCAAATAATGGATCATAACTCTAGAGTTAATGATAGTGATGAATAAAATAAGCAAGGTAATAGACAAGGTTTCAAACTACACTAAATCCCCTAATAGAATATTTATCATGAAAATATTTCTAGTCATAATAGCTTAAGAAGGGAAAAAATACAATGAAAGGAATTATAAGCATAGGGACAAAATTCAAAAAAAAGGTTTAATAATTGATGGTTCAATGTAGAAGGGGCATATAAGTTGGTCAAGTTTTATGTGAATCAATTAATATTTTATTATTTTAAAATATATCAAGTAAGATACCATAAAAATGATATTTTTATCATTTGATGATGTCTTTCAAAAATTTCTTAAGATATCATTTTTAAGTAGAAGTTAAATGAGTTATTTTCTAATTGTAATTTAGAATTTCAAATCATAATTATTTTGGAGTAAATGGATGATAATAAAGTGAGGTTTTGTAATGATGATGGGTTATATCAATTCGATAAATCCAAGCCTTACATCAAACACATGATTGGATATAAGTTTAATAAGCATATGCATTAGAAATTGTGATTATACTCTCACATATAGTCTCCAAATTATAATTGATTAGGTAAATTATATCTTTTTGACCAAGGCAGCCATGACCTTGTTAATTTTCTAATAAATTTAATGACAATTTGAATGCTTGAATTTTAATTGAAAGCACCTTTTCAATAAACACCATTAAATTTAACTGTAGGAGATTGCTTAAGAGAGATAACTTATAGTGACATTAGAATGAACCTCTCTCCATTTTATGTCAACCGAAATTTAATTGATTCTTAAATTTTCTAAATATTTTTGCAAATAAAATCCTTATAAATTTTAGAGGAATTGACTCAATAGTAAGGAAATAAATCTCTATGCATATATAAGCTTTATTACTATGTAAGAATATCATTGAGAGATATTATGTTTAAGTCATTTTTGGGATTCATCATTGTGAAAGACATGAGTTATGTATTTTACTTATAAGGTAATCTTTTTGAAAAATATCAGCAAATTCATAATGGTGGCATGCTTGAAAACAGAAGCTTACTTTGAATTCAATTCAAAGTCAATAAATGCACTCATTACCTTATAAATAATCTGATAGGGAAACTATTATTTGCAGGTACGAAGCACAGTGAAATTTGCGGGCTTAAACTTAAGCTGGGCAACGGCAATGGAGAACAAATATGCATGGAGATTAGTTTACTGCGTTGTATGTATAGCTGGCGTGGTGATGATAGTGAATGGTGCAAATGAAATAACATGCTCAACAGTGAGCTCCGATGTGATTCCATGTCTGTCGTATGTTGCAGGCACCGCAGGGCAGCCGTCAGAAGGATGCTGTGACGGCGTCAAAAGTCTCAATGGCGCCGCCGAAACAACGGCGAACAGGCAGACCGCCTGCGGCTGCATTAAATCCTTAGCAGGATTCTTCCACCAGTTTGATTGGAACAAGGCTTCCAAGCTGCCGGGTCTTTGCGGGGTTACCTTCGACTTTGCCATGGCCGCTGCGGTGAACTGCTCCATGTAATTTCCTACCTTCTGCTACGCTATTTCTGCCTTTCACTTTCATGGTAAATAATGTGATGAGACTCGAGAGTTGTTCTCGGCCTGAAACGCAAACTTCTTGGTAGAGTTTGACGATCAAAGCATGCCATTGCATTGTAATTGGACAGAGTTAAAAGCGTGTAATGAAATAAATTGAAGCTTTTCCCGCTGAATTTTTTTCTCTGATAAGATTGTAACGGTGAAATCGGCATGCCTATTGCGATTTTATGTTTTGTGCACGCCATGATGGGAGTGTCTTTGAAATCAGTATTTAGATCATTTCTCACTACCATGAGATTGGTCCAGGTGAACTCAAATTTAAATAATGACCTTCAATTCAAGATTTCAAACTTAAATTCGAACTTCTCTATTTTTTTCACTAATTGTTGAGAGACAATCTAGGACATGTTTCATGTAACATGTTGTCATATCATAGTTTTTAAAGACATTCATTGTGCATTTAAGTTCATGAGAAGAATTGATGAAATAGAGAAATAGTTAGTACACAAATAAATTCTAAAAAGCAATAAAGGGAATCAAATTTGCATAATCATATAGTCCATTTGCATGAGTATAAATATTGTCTTGAATCCTTTTCATCACCTTTGATTTGATCCATGAGAGAGCTTGACCTAAAAGAATCCATTCACCTATCAAGTTTATGAGAACGCTAATAGTGTCCCTAAATACCACCCTCATAGATTGAGATATCTATAAGGAAATGATGAATATACTTTCAAGTGTATTTTCTATAAGATTATTTCTACATGACACTAATCAAATTCACATGTTGAATTAGGTTCACTACACTTGGGATCAATCATATAGGGATAAACATTGATTCGATGAGATTTCTATCCTAGCTTATACTTAAGATATTCATCAACCTAACGCATTTAATATTTTGAAAGTGGTACAAAGAGTTTTTGTGATATCACTAATGCATTCCTCTAATAGATGTTGGAGATAAATAAACTTAATCCATTGAACTAATTTATCTATCTCAATTTTATTATCTTGTTTAATTGTTTGCTAATTGACTACAATTATTTATTATTTCTAGGTAATTTATACAAATCATTTTTATATTCCTATATATATATATATATATATTTTGTGAACCTACCATTTTCCCACATAACCTAGGGTTTTAGATATGATATCTTCTTATTATTTATTCATATATAATATTTTCCAAGGGTTTGATTGAATTGTTTGGTGAACATTCATTACCTTGGTCCTTAAAAGATTTTGGTTTCATTTCTTAATCTTTTATTTCTTTTATCCTACCCACCCACCAATTCAATATTTTCATTGCTCCCTTATTTCAAATATGATGAGTTATTAATTTTTTTGATTTTATAAATATAAGAGTGCTTTCCTTTTCTTTATATTTTAATTTCTCTTATCCATATTATTTTGTTTATGCCATGAGTTTCTATGATCCTAATCTTATTTTTTCAATGAGTTCTCATTCATACCCTAACATGGCTACCCAATCCAATGATAATGAGTTAGTTTTGTATTAGATAAGAAAAAAAATAGGGTGTTGAACTCCTTACAAAGCCCAAAGGCCAAAATAAAATAGACCACCAACAAGCCAATAATAGCACAAACACAACACTAAGTTCAAAATCTTTAAAATAGGGTCCCAACCCTTACAAATCTTTTGACACAACTCAATTAGCCCCAAAGCTCAACAACCATAAAACTTCTTAACAAAACAACAAAGAAAAAAAAGTTGTTGGAAACCAAAAACCAACAAAAAAAAACTAGATAATAGAATTAAACATAGAAAAATACATATTTTTAAGCTTGGAATGAGAGTGAGAGACGTGATTAGGAAAACCTTTCATCATATGTTGAACAACAATCCAAGAAAACTCATTATCCTCTTCACCAAAGAAGGGAGAAGGGGGAGGAGAACCAAAATCCACAAAACTAGAAGGTGAAAAGTCTTGAGAGGGGGGGGGCGCTATTCAATGATGTTGAGAATAGAGGAGAAAATGAGTGAGTTGTAGGTGGCCAACCTAAAGCACCCACAAGGACCGATGAGGAAACAATTGCTAGACCAAGAGTAACAAGGGTCAAAGGCTCAACAGTTGGAGGCACAACATCATAAATATCCTTAGAAATGGGAGTAGTTAGAGGAGAAGGAGAACCAAGACCTACCAATGTAGCAACAATAGGAGGAACATGAGCCTTCGAATAAAATTCTAGCTCAAAACCCAACACTTTGAGAAGATCGAGTTTAGCCTTCTTCCAAAAAGAGGAGCATGAAACCTTCTTGCAAGGACAAGTCATAGCCATGTGACCAATAGAAAAAAATCTCCAACATTGAAAAGGGATGCCTTCATAATCTAAGGTTGGCACCAAAAAAAGTCTTCAACTTGTAAAACCACCTCTACTAGGAGAGAAGAGGACAAGTCCAACTCCACAATAATGTAAGAATAAGTAGTATGGGAGAACATGGTTGTAGCATTATCCACAATAATAAAATGACCTAAAAATTTGATAATTCTTAAATAATAAGTCACACCAAAAATGATGAAAGAGATTTTGGAGGTAGATCCAAACTGGAAGCTAGTGAAAAGACTAAGAGAGAGGATTAAATGAGGCCATCCAAGGTTTGAGGAGATCATGTTGTCCCCAAAACCAAGAGCAAGAGTTTAAACCAACATCATGATCATCAACAGACTCAAAATGACCATGAAGAACTCCTTATCATAGGGGTGAATCTCAACATTTCCCTCCATAGCAAGACACCAATTCTTAGATATCCATGGGCTTAAATCATTAAGATGAAACCATAATCTTACAAACCTGCAAATAAGCCCTTTCTAGGAAAACAATCTCCACATCTCTTCATAACTCCTCACCCAAAACCATAACAGAAGGGGAAGGAGTAAGGGGAAAAATGGAAGGAGTAGAACAACTAGCCACAAACCTACCCAACAAGGAAGAAGACCCATGGACAACATTGGAAAAAGGTTTGTTAGGCAGAGATGGCAAGGATCACACTAAAGGGTAAAATCAAGACATTGGGTCCGCAAATAGGGGAAGTTTTGATGCAAAAAAATCCCATAGGAAACGTATATGTGTTATTAAAAAATGCGTATGCATTATTCTTCGGGTATCCAAGCCTGAAAAATGCATATGCACTAAAAAACATGTACACATTATAACACATATGCATTATATAACACGTACACATTTTATAACATCTACCAGTCATTTATTTAAAAAATTAAATACCTTTTAGAAATGCCTACGCATTTTAAAATGCGTATGCATTTCTAAAAAGTATTTATTTTTTTAAATAATCAAACAAATAAAGAATGCATATGTGTTTTGTAATCCATACACATTTTTAAAATTTTGAATCCCCAACTGACATGCTACCTTAGTTTTAAGCTCGGGAAAAGATTGGCAACCCAACCCTTAGTCTTGGACCTGCAACTAAAAAACTAAGGCAAGTTCAAGAGAAATGTCCAACTTTGGCAATATGGTTGATGAACTTTTTTCCGAATCAATCTATGAAATAAAAACCCATTAAATAACACGATGTCTAGTTTCCAAATATATATGTTTTTTAAGATTGGATTATATTTTTTATTTTTTAATTAATTTCTAAGAAAATTAGTCCATAAACTTGAAATATTAGACTTTTTTTGTTTTTTAATAACTCTTTTTGGTTAATTTTATTGTAAAGAAATTATATGGCATCAATCTTTAGACAATTCTCTACACAATCAAAAAAAAAATTCAAAAAAAGTTTAGTTTAGGTCCAATTACGTTGTTCGTACATGTTGATTTTTTAAAAAAAATCAATGAAGGCCAATAAAAATTCAATAAAAAAAATATTCAAAAAAAATTACAAAAAAATATCCTCGTCAACATTCATGTTTTCAGCTATCTTTCCCCAAAAGGAATTACCAAAATACATTTATTTGGGTCAAAATTAGTGGTGTCCATACACATGCATGGTATGGTAAAGAAAATGACTTTTAAAAAGTGGTTTTTATACATCCCTATTTAAATTCAATTTCTATCATCTAGGTGTTTGAATAAATTACATATTTGGAAGCTAAATTCAAAATTCAAATTTTCATAGTAGTGAATTTTTTTAAGATTCATTGTGTAAGTGCCTCAAATTTTCTGTCCAAGTGTGACAAATTCTGAAAAACAACAAAAACACTTCCACTTTTTGAGTTTTTTGTGAACCCAACTTCTTGCATCAACCCTAAAACCCCACTATAGAAGGTAGGGAACACATAGTAAATAAGGGAAAAAGGAATCGATGGAACTAAACTCCTATAAAAATGATTAATTCAAAGGATCGTGAAGGAAAACATGATTTCTACCATGATGCATATATATTTATAACATCAAAAAATGGATACCGATATAATTTAATGCTACTTTTTGTTTTTACTTGGTGTCCATCCCCTTAGTATTTTTCTAGGATCATTTTAACCCATACATTAGCCTTTCTACCTCCCATGGTGCTTAGTCCTTATATCTCAACCTCTCATTTTATCAATTTGATGTTTCCTTTATGTTATCTTTTTTATTTTCTTGTGTCTCATCATTTTATAGCTCAAACTATCTAGACACTACCATGACATGTAAACATCCACATGACATGCTAGCATCTCATGAAAATTTCTTATTTGGTGGTTATTTTTTAGTGTTTCATCACTTGTCACCTTCCCAAGTTAGTGTTAATAGTTCAAGATGAATTCAAACTACTTTTTGGGTGTGTGCAAGAAGTTGAGTCCACTTTCTTGCCAAAAAGTGGAAGTGTTTTCCCTAATTTTTTGAATTTATCACATTTTGACTAATAATTTGAAGAAGTTAAAGATTGAATCTTAAAAAAGTCATTAATATGAAATGTAGTACTCAAAGTCTAGTTTCCAAATATGTGATTTATTTTGATACCCAGATGATACAAATTGATTTTCAATAGGCATGTCTAAAATCCATTATTTAAGAGTCACTTTTTCAGGACCATACCATGCAGAGAGTTTGATCAACCTACAAAGACTCATTTGATTTACTTAGGCAACAACCAGTCACCATAGGGGTACCCATAAGTTTGGAATATCCCATTCCAAACTTCTTTAGCATCTCCTCTCAATATTTGGCTTGAGAAATAAAATTCCATCATCTTGTCGAATAATTTGAAGTCCAAAAAAGAAAGATAACTCACCAATCATTAAAATTTCAAATTATTTTTGCATCTCCTCTGCAAACTTTTTCTACATAACATCATCTCCACCAAAGATGATGTCATCAACATAAACAAGCACAATCTATAGCCTATCCTCTTCAACCTTAATATATAGAAATTACTATCCACATTACCTTTCCTAAATCCTTGTTGAAGTAGATACTTATCTAGTCATGCATACCAAGCTCTAGGAGCTTGCTTGAGACCATATAAAGCATTTTTTAGTCTGAAAACCATGTTTGAATCTTCAAATAATTGGAAGCCATCTTGTTGCTCAATATATATGTCCTCATCTCGATTACCATTTACAAAAGCTAACTTGACATCCATCTGATACACTTTGAAGTTCTTATGAGTAGAAAGGGTTAGAAACATTCTTATAGCCTTCATTTTGGCTACCAAAGAAAAAGTCTTCACAAAGTCAATACCTTCAACTTGTGAAAATCCTTTGTAAACTAATTTGGCCTTTTTTCATACAACTTCACCATCCTCATTCAGCTTATTATGGAAAACCCACTTTGTTCCTATCACATTCTTGTCAACAAGTCTAGGGACCATTTCCCAATTCTCATTCTTTTCAATCTTATCTAGTTCTTCCTACATTGCCTTTATCCAATTATCATTTTTGCTAGCATCAACAACATTCTTGGGCTCAAGTTTTGACAACACATATTCACTTTCTCACTAGCTCTTGCAAACTTCCTCCTAGTCAACACACCTTCATCCTTATCTCAAATGATATGATCCACGAAATGATTCTTTTGTACATATTTTGTTGGAGTATTGAAATTCTTCACTAATTTAGGTTCCTTTTCTTCTTTCTCTTTTGTTTCTTCTTCTTCTTCTTCAATCTAGGGAAGCATATCAAATCCAAAAACATCAAGTTCATGTGAGATTTGACATAGATCTTCATCTACTATGACATTTGTACTTCCAATCATCTTACCCAATCTCTTGTTGTACCATCTATAT
>VDFB02140554.1:0-22522 GCA_007258455.2 Sequoia sempervirens
AGAAAAATTGAAATAAACCATTTACATGTGTTGAAACAACACTTAGGGAAAGAAATAACAACTAAACCTATCCTATACTAACCAAGAAGAAATTGGTCAGACAAACCCATTAACAGGTTGGGTAAAATAACTGCCCTTTCTAACAAATTTACAATTTTTGCCATGCTAGAGAACAACTAAAGAGAAATGAAGCATGCATGACAATTCAACTGATGGCTGCAAGATCTCTTGTAGAACATATTCAAGATTCATCCTTGGTGTTGTATTGGATTCCATCTGAGCTAGATATCTGATTGGACAACCTTTGGTAAGGGCAAATACTGAGCCTTCCTTGCTGATTTCTTACTCATGGATTGCCACTTTATCATCTTGCTGGCTGGAAGAGCCTAATCCCTGTGGCTGACTTGATGAAAAAATGGCAATCTCCTTGGTATGCTCATGCTTTCCCAACTAGACACCCATTTCTTTGATGGAGAACAATGAGATAGCTTCCTCCATCACATCTTCAATCAAAGCATCAACCTCTGGCTCTTTTATGCACCATAATGGAAGTTGCTCACAATTCTCATCATCACTGGAAGAGTCACATTCTGATTTAGGCTTGTTTTCCTCAATAAACGGGGGCAACAATTCAAGCAATGATGTAGCCTCAAGCTCCTCTATATAATGGAATGGAAGCCCCTCCAACAAGTTATAACCTTGCAAATTAGGCTCATTAGGCTCCTCCTGATGTTTCAGCATTTGCTCAAGTTTATGAACCTATTGTCCTAGTTCATCATGACTATCAACTACTTCTGAGTCTTCATAAGGATCAAAGTTAGCTTCCTCCTCAAAAAAATCAACAGTAGCTTTTCCAACCCCAACATGTTCAAAAACATCAAAGCTCCCACCTTGGAAGATAATATCAGGTTTAATCTCAGGTTGTTCTCCTTGAATTGAGGCCCTATTGTCTTGCTTATTATCATCAATAAGAAACCCACCCATACTTTCTTGTTGTTCAATCATTTGTTGTTGTTGTCTTGACTCTTGAACCTGCAGCTGATTGATGTCTTCTTGCTACTCTGAGATAGCATCTAGAGTGGGAAAAATCACACCTTCTTCATTCCAGACTGTACATTGCTCTTCTTGGTTAGCCTTTTCCACCATTTCACCCTGTCATCCTGTTGGAACATTTTCACCATCTTGTAGAATAGTGGGAGGATCATCAGCTAAAACATTGCTAGAAACATTTTGAGAATTCTTCTCCAGTTTAGCCTTTTGCAGCTGTAGTCTGTATTCCTCCATGGCTAAATGTAACATATTTGGAATTATAGTCTCCTCCATGGTGAATGAACTAACCTAATCACTGGGGTTGCTCTTCATTTGCTTCTTGGATGCCAGAGCATGATTTGAGTTGCATGATAGGTGAAGGAAACTCACAAGGTGATTGAGATGGGATTTTCCAACTTGGAATCTTGAAGGTAGAAGACTTATTGATAGGCTCACTAAAGAGCTCAGAAGGCTTCTCTTGTTGAAAGCTAGGAAACCTATATTCGAAATCCTCCTCCTTCACTAGATGATTCAACATTAAAGGAGGAAGTGAGCTGAAACTAGGAATGGAAAGGGCTGCATGTGTTTCATACCTTCATGCTTGATAATCCAAATAAGCCCAACTACCTTGTACCTGAGTAGATAAGAATTTCATTTGCTCCTCTTTGGTTGTTACCTCTCTCTGAAGATCTTCTTCAAACTAACATCCCAACTCCTGCTGCTGTGAAATAAGCTTTTTTTGTTTCTTGACATCGACCAACATGCCATACATGTAGGAGAACACCTTATTGACATCATTAATCTGCATATGTTCAAACGTCTAGCTCAAAGCACACAACACACGGTCAAACTATTGGAGCAGGTCCATTATAGTTTGGTAAGGATGCTTCAGAGGTTGATTGTATAAATAATCATATTGGTTAACATCAGAAACCTCCTCTTGGGGTTGATTTTGATCAAATATTGGTTGACATAAAGGTTGACCAGGAGTGGGAGGGTGGGAAGCATGATGGAAATACCGGTAATCTACTAATAACGAGTCATTTGACACAAAAATAGCAGGCTATTCTGTATAGTATGGCTGATGGGAGGACATATACATATGACCTTCATGGAATGGAGGTGGCAAGTCACTATATTGTTGATAACTAATCATTGTGGAGATAAGACATGAAGTAGAACAAGCCTAAAGATCAAACCTTATTAATTGTACACACTTGGGCTAATGGAACCAATTGTTATGAAGTTGGAGTTGCCATGATATGCTGATATTTTACCTCTGAAAGGCCTAAAATTTACTGGCAGCATATCAAAAACCAGTAGTAGACATATAATTTCCAAACTATCTCTTCGACAGTCCCACCGGGCATGCTAGAAACTGTTGTCACCTAGAAATGCACCCTATGCGAAGTTATGAAACTAGGCTTTCTGGTGAAACATGGGATCATTCCAAGGTTGCGGGTCACCTAAAGTTGAAATGAACCTCCGGAGAAGGCTGACTTCCTTTGTGTATCACCTAAACTAATGATTTTTGTAAGGAAAAGGGAGAAGGAATACATAAATTGAAACTAACGCTATGGTGATACACCGAACTAACAAGAACAATGAGATACTCAATTTACACTTGAATACTAACGATGAACATAAGATTACACATAAAATTCTATAAGCCTTACACTAACATTTCACAAATAGGTTCAATTCACACACTTTTTCTGGAGAGGAAAGAAAGATTTTCACATACTAGAATCCATGTGTAACTAAGTGAACACAATTTGTGATTTGTATAATGATACTTTTGCAAAGGAAGGCATGAAACACAAGATAAAGTTATGAAGGAATGAAAGAAATTCACAAAAATAACTTGATCATGAACTTGAAATGCACAACACTCTGCAAGAACAAGATGGAAATCCAAACATCAATAATAGTCACCAAGGAAAAATTTATATACTATGCTCCAAAATGAGTAAATTTAATTTCGCTAATCCGAGAGGACTGTAGAAGTCACAGACTTCAGAAAAGCATCAGGAGAACCCTTTACAAGAAGGAAAAAATGCCTTATATACAAGAGAATGTCGGCCCCTCTGGGCTTACAAAAATATCTGCCTTAGATCTTTTGATGAAATCAATGCCTCATTCCTACATGTCCTTGCTATCCATAATCCGAAGAAACATCCTATAGGCGTTCGATCTTCTTAGCCACCAAGATTCATTTTGATTGTCATGTCCACCTTGAATCTCTTTGGTCGACCGGCCTGAATGCCCTCGCGAGCTCACGATGCTTTTCCTTTGCTAATCTCCTTCTTCCCTCGGGTCGACCACCACCGGCCGCTCTTTAGCTCACCTCGATTGGTCGGGCACATTTCTAATGAAGCTTCTTCGGCGGTCAAAAGTTACTTAACTAGAATCACATCTCTTGAGACAATGGAAGTGTCTCAATCGATGTAATTATGCCTCTCTTAAAGCTATCGCAATAACGCAGCACCGTCGATGAGAGTTCTTAGTGAGCCCAACAGTCATGTAGATATCACCTTTATCATCGCCCAGAACATCGGCAAGACATATCACTTTCGGCAAGATGTTATAGTGAGCCCCTAGTAGTCATATAGAAATCTCTTTCATCATTGAGACCTTCACCCTTCGGCAAGACCCTTTGGTGAGCAGCCCCATTCACTCTAAGCTACTATCATTCTATTTGATGAGACTCCCCGCTATCGCTGAGATTTTATCGATCTCTCATTTTTCTCCTCGAGCTCACTCGACTCCTATCACCAAGACATTCTAGGGTCGCCGGTGACTTCTTAGCTGAGCTCAGGGACGTTACACCGGCTACTCTCTTTACTTCATTGAGATTACTCTTCGGGTGAGCCCTTTATGCCAACGAGACATTTGTCTTCGCGACAAACCTCACATCCAGGTCTTCTTCGCCGAAGCCCATTTAGATATCTCCCCAAACTCCTCTTCATTCAGCAAGAAACCCAGGGTTGGTGAGACATTTTACCAAAAGCAAGAGGCTACCTCGAGACCCTTTCATCTTCGCTGAGAGACATCTTTGATGTCACCTCGAATGCATTCCATTCCATCGAGCTCTTTATTTCCTTCGCCAAGACCGTGGCAAGTAGGGAAGACTTCATAGTGAGGTACACTAGTCATACCGATTCCTGCTTCTGTCGCTGAGATCACCTTCATTTTCCAAGACTTCTTATAGAATTCCTTTTCCTTCGGTGAAATATTTTATGTCGGGAAGACTCTAAGCTGTCAGCAAGACTTTACACCAATTTAACCTTCATTGGGCAAGAGCCCCAGCCTTCGGCAGGACATCACTTGGTCGCCGGGACCTCATGGCGATGGCTTCAATCTCTCGGTGATGAGCTTTTTTGTCGGGGAGACATCTTTATATCAGCAAGACCTTTTGTCAAAGATATCTTTCTCGGCGAGGTCCTTTTGTTGTCAACGAGACTCCTGCCAAAGGCAAAACACATATCGAGATCCCCTTTATCTTTTAGTAAGACCACACCATGTCGGCAAGACATTACCTCGATGGCTGGAAACTACACCGATGTCAAATATGTCGGGGAGACCCTCCTTCATTCGGTGAGACATTTTGGCAAAGGCACCAACCTTTGTTGAGAGCCCGTCCTTTTGGGAGGACATCTTGCCGAAGAAAAACTTCAAGTCGAGAGCTCCCTAGTGAACTACAGTCAGTGTGACCTCTTACATTCGGCCAGACCTTTTGTCGAAGATTCCTCCCCTCGCCGAGACTCTATTGCTTTTGGTGAGACTTCACTCTAATGTCGACCACTTCGATGAGACTCCCAACGATCACCGAGACATCACAGTGAATGTGAAACCTTCTCCCTAATGGTAGCCCTCTGAACAACTTTCGATTTGACTTCCTTCCAGCAGAGAGATACATAAAAAATCCTAGCGACCCAAATGTCCTAGCGACTGAGTGATACTTTCCAATAGACCTCCCTTGGGAAATATCCTCAGGCGCATGATCAAACTCTTGATTGAAATGTCCCATTTAGCCTTCAAGAACACCTAAAACATAAATTGCCTTGCCCAATTGAGCCTGTAGATGAAAATTGGGTAACAGAACCTAGGGCACATTTTGTAGAATAGAATGTAGAAACAAATATAAAATAGTTAGGAACAAGCTTAGGAAGAATACTCAAGATCAGTTGCTTATCATCCTTCTTGATTCCTCATTGTTCTAACTGCAATCTAATGGCCTTCAATTTTGTGAAGAAGTCATGTATTGTGTCAAAACTACTAGGAATTAACCCTGTGAATTCATTCTCTAATTGATGACCCCTTAACTCATCTAGCATACCAAAGAGGCTTTCTAATTTAGTCCACACATCATTTGGTGTTTTAGCAAAATCAATATGAAAAAGAAGGTCAGGATAGATTGACATGCACAGAGTACCAAAAGCTTCATCACATTTGTTAAACCATTTAATCCTTTCTGCATCATCTTTCGGTTCAGTTTCAAGTCCCATTGTTACACAATGATATCCATGTCTTTTCAAATATATTACCATCTTAGATTTTCATTCAAAATAATTATATGGAGTTAAAAATGGAATTATAGATGCATCCATGAGAGTAGAAAATAATATTACAACGAAGAAGGAAAAGTGCAAAGAAATAAGAAACATGAGACACACCCCCTTTCCACTAGTATCAAAAATCACACCCCCCAAATATTACAATGTTGGCACTTTATGATTAGTGCTTTTACAGGGCTTTTATAGATTACAAGTCTTTTAAGGCTCTTAATAACCAAAATTACAATATTGATACAAATTAATTTTCAAATAAAAATCTAAATAAATAACCTTGAAGCTTTCTTTTACTCTTCAATATCTTTCTAACACTTTTTTGTTTTTTGAAAAATAGTACAAAAGTGAAAGATATGACTTATTGAAGATAAAAAAATGCAGCAGATTCAACTTGCAATATATGATTGAAAAAAGAAAAAATTTTTACTCAACCCTTCGTGAATGGAAAGTGCTCATTCTAAATTTCCAACAAGTACTCGTTTGCAAAAATCTGACAACTAAGGCAAAAGTTATGCAATTTTGAAAAAAGCTGCAAAATTTTCCTATGAAAAATGACAACTTTTTCTGATCTGATTTCTGAAAAAATTATCAACTTTTTACAAAATGTAACAACTACCCAGATAGTTTTTCGATATTGGAAATAAAACCCAGAAATCATTTTTCTTGAAAATGAGTCAAAGTCAGATTTTTGAAGCCAAAATGAAAACGAGAACGAGTCTGGTAAAAAATTCAAGTTTTTAACTCTGGTTTTCTTTAATGTATCCTCCAATCTCTTATTTTGGTGAAATAAAAGTAAATTATGAATTTATCAAACCTTCTGGACTCATTGGAAATGCTGAAAAAACCTCCAATTTACCAAAAAGCTACAAAATCACCTAGATCTTATAAGAATTGATATATGTAAACCAGATTAAATATATGCTTATTTTTCCTTTAAACTGTTCTGATTCTCTAGGTCATACAAGGATGCAAGAGAAGAGCATGCTTTCTTTTTAAAGAAAAATATTAGCTTTCTATTAGTCTCAAATCTCTCAAAAATTTAGAAAAACAATGAGCTATACCAGACAACATGGCTTTGATACCATGTTAGATTTTTTGAGAAGCAAGAATCAAGTCAGGATAAGATGTTCATCATAGATTACATGCAACTCCAATCAGCAAATGATTAAAGATCAAAATAGCAGAATGAAGAGAAAATCTGAAACGAGAGAACAATAGAGACAAAGCAAGAGAATTTTGAGAATACTCTCATGACTCTCACCGAAAAATCATTGAACTAGCTGAACTAGTGAAGGTGAGAGGAGAGTGCTCAATATATAGAAAAATAAGTGCATATACATCTAAGAGGTGTATTAACTCCTACTACCCATAAAAGGTGAGAGGTTATCACCTACTTTGTAATTGACAAAATATGTGGCATAACCTCCTCAAGTAAAGAAAGGAGAAATGTGGCACATAAAGCAAAAAGAGGGTGAGAAACCCAACTACCCCATTTAACCTACCTAGGTAAAAATAAAATAGTGGTTATGAGAGGTGGTGCAACAAGCCAAAAGAGGATGTGTAACTCAACTACCCATGTGTGGGGAGAGAGTGACACATGTAGCTGTTGTATTTTTCCACATATCCTCATATTACCACATCTAATAATCCTAAGCAAGCTTAAATAATAATGTGTAGGAAAAAGAAATATCCCCTAACATATAGAAATTAAAAACTTACACTAAAAATGAAAACATAGAAAATAGCCATCTTCGTGACAACAAAAAAATAGAAAAAATAAAAAATAGTAAAGATAAATTATACATCCAATAGTGAAAACCACTTCGGTGGTGCTTTTGATAAGTACCATGGTGAAAATATGGCAAACATGTGCCATGTGTAGTTGGTCTTTGCCCCATCATCTACAATCACTCTACTTGGTTTTTCCATTTCCATCCATAGTCCCTCGCACATATCCCATTCCATAATAAAATCTGATTCATAATAAAACTCAAGTCTCCTTTCTAATGGCCTAAGAATGCTGATGTTTAGTGTCTCTCACCTTCCATATCCATCCATAATAAATTTTTCCCATCCCAATCCCATCCATAATAAGTTGGTTGTATACTTGATTGGGGGAAATTCCTTGACTTAGGTTTCTCATATGGGATCTTATACATGGTATCGAAAATCTAAAAACATCCAAATAATCCTCCAAAAATCCAAAAAAAATCAAAACATTTCAAAAATCCAAAAAAAAGCAAAACATTCCAAAAATCCAAAAAAATCAAAACATGTCAAAATCCAAAAAAAACCAAAAAATTCAAAAACTCCAAAAGAATTAGAAAATATCAAAAAATCTAAAAATAGTTTCTACATTAGTCCAAGTTATCGAACTACATTGCCTTTGTGACTGTATATAGGCAATGTCATCATCAATGAGCCCCGGAAGCCTAGGTCTATCTCTTAGGTCCCATCTATCATTATCTGTGTCTCATAATAAACTATCCCTTGCTATGTTTGACACTTTGATTAGACACAAATAGCTTACCCTATAGAGAACTGAGCTTACCAAATCATGAAACATTAGATGAACTATCCAACTAGTTTCCAATCCTCATCAATTGATTGCCTAATCATGACTACCTATCAGATATCAATGATCCTTATCAGCTATCAAACAATCTTATATAGAATGGTGCATTGTCAAAACCATATCCCACGTCTTATACAACATGCCTCATTTTTGAAACTAGACTTTGTCTATCAGCTATCAATTGTCTTATACAAGTTGATGCATTCTCAAAACTAGACTCAATGCTTATACAAGGTGTATCATTCCTGAAACCAGACACAATCCTATCAATTTTCTTATACAAGAGATTGCATTATTAAAACCAAATCCCAAGTCTTATACTATCTGCTTCTTTTCCTGAAATCAGACGTCATAATTATCCAGAAGTCCAATCATATAAACACTTATCATTGGCAAGAAGATCTAAATGGTTATTGACTCACTTGTCTAGTTTGTCTTATCTTTTTTATTTGATTTATCTGTGTTCATGTTACTATGTACCTCAAGGAATTCCACAAGTGATGAGAGGAGAAATGATGGATCATGACCCTTTTCTCTTTGATTTTTATTTGTGATTTGTCTTGGCAATATGATTAGGTTGACTAGGTTCCTTATGTGTGACTAAGATTCCATTTGGCATAATCAAAATATGCTATACGAGTGAAAGGTCATCTAACTCTTTCTTGCATCAAGACTAACATACTTTGTGGTTTCTTCCTCACATATTACAACAAGGTTTTGTGGTTACTAGTCTACATCATGGTACTCCTTGTCTGTCACATGTTTGTTTTGCAAGGAATAACATATCACACCTTGGTTTATGTCATACCTTTGTGTTCATTGTTCATTGCCATAATAAATTCTCTATGACGATAATCATGCAATAAAAATTAATCTTAACATTTATTAGCGGAATCTCAAGATATCAATCCAATTTCATGCTTCATTCTCGATTGTCACTAATATTCTCTATGTGCTAACATAGATCATCCATCCATCCCTATAGTCATCCTGATGGCATGCTATGTGATCACCACAAAAGGATATAAAAGTCACAGAGAACTAAACTTGGGAATTGGACATTCCAACAGTGACTCACATCTTCTCATGGTCGTTCATTTACTTTGTCAAACCAGGGAACGTATACTTGAAATGGAGCAGCACGGTATGTGCACTAAGAACTAGTTTCCAGTCACCATCTATAGAAAACAAATGCTTAAAAGAAATGCAACACAAAGCTTTTTAACTTAGACACAACTTGGCTAAAATAGAAATCATAGCAGCTATTATTAAAGGACAAACTGTGAACTGGCCTTATGCTGCAGGAACAGACACAGGGATGGATTCCCGATGCTGCAGGAACAATACAAGGCTGAGTTTGTGTTGAAATCTACAGAAATAGATTCTAACTAGTAATCAACATGAAATGAACAGTTAACTACAACAACTTGCTACAGAATACTTACTAAGTGGGCCCCCTTAGCAAGCATCAACTAGATTACACAAGAAGTTGACTCAAAGCTTCATCGAATTTTATTCATATTCAGAACCAGGATACATTGATTACTCTGTTTGAAAATAAAACTTAACACAGAACTCTATTGCTTATTCAACTTAATTTTAACACATACTGTTTCATCCTCATTCACTCACATAGGAGGAACAATTATTTAAATGAAAAAGACAACTAACTAACTAACAGAGGGAGTCATGATCATAAATACATTCTGAATCTGCAGAACAAATATTCATAAATGAAATTCTATCTGCTCGACGCGGTCCAAAGAAAATATAGCATTACACACTCCCTAGATCAAAGGACTGTTAAAGCTCCTTCCCATAGATTCGGCCAAAGAGTTATTACTGGAACAACTTCTTCAATGGAGCCGAGATTCTTTGCGCTTGATCAGCTTCTGCGCCCTCCAACAACCTGTAATAGGTGATAGAGGCGAAGGAAAGCATACACACAAGTGACACGACATCCATTCATTAATCACACGTTAATCCTATTCCATTATCCAAAATCATAAGCATACATCAGCCATGCGGGAGGTCAAAAGGTAATTAATAAAGTTGTCAAGCTACAGGAATATGGAATTTGTTGCTACAGGATACCACCCGAAAAGTCTTTAATCAACAGGTTTAAACAACTATTAATAACAAAAGTAAGAGTATCAAAAGTTCAAACTATGAGCATATTTAAGGCTCATCATTCTACCCCCTACTTATCGTAATGCTGGTCCTCTAGCATTGAATTTCCTTGTTATTTCCTAAAATTTGTTGGAGAAGCATGACCCTGCAACGAAGTTCCAAACTTGTAGTAAAAACCTCTGGTAAACTCCCATCTTTCAAATCTGTGGTTTTCTATTTCTTCATTGATTTCCTTGGTTTGATAGGGATAGAGCGGCCATATTAAAACTGGGGGTTGGAAGGTTAGTGCCATCCATAATTCAAATCTGCTTTGCAAACCCAGTTGCATGTGCCTTTCTGTTCTCCTGAGTGCTGCTGTGAAGTTCAAAGGGCTGTGATGCTCTGTCTTTCTTAGACCAACCATCAATTTCTCCCACCTTGCCTCAATCCTGGAAGAGGCGAGTTTCCAAAATATATATTTCTGCTCTTTGAACTCACTGTATACCTGTTGTCTGATGTCAAAAAATTTCTCTCTTTCCTGAGGGTAATTCGATCCATAAGTAACTTTAAGCTAGGTTCTTAAAACTGTGTGTGGGTCTGAACTCTCAGCTCTTAGAAGAATAGGTTCATCTCTTTCTGCTTCTTCATATGTTTCCAATTGTCTCCCATAATTGACCTCATTTGTAGCCCAAGACATAAGTGCTCTTAGATGGATATCACCTATATAAGGGAGTGGGTTCCATTCAGTTTCTGCAGGAATTAAATAACCATGTAAATAAAGTTCACACATGGAGTTTTTCAACCAATTAGGGGCCACCTCATAGGCATCATAGAATTCCTTGGTTGTTTCAATATCGGGATCCAAATTTCTAGAGATCCTCATTAGTTTGAACCAAAGAAACTGTTCCTTGAGGCACATTGCATATACTTTGGGTGGCGGCCTACACTCCATTATTTTTCCAGTTATTTCCATCATTTCATCCATTTTCTTTTGCATATCTTGAATTTCTTGCTTTTTCCTTTCAATTTCCCTTTGTAGCTTTTTCTTTTCCTCATCCCATAAACTTTTTTGAACTTCAATTTTGGCAAAATGGTGAAAACATAAAGTCTGGAATGACACAAGCTTCCAATTAACTTTCAGAAATTCCAAGTATGCAATCAGTAGAGTCCTTTTGTACACAAATAAATCTGTGCAAACTTTAGTGGGCAATGGATTATCATAGGGTATTTCATGCAGTTCAAGCACACCTTCTTCTTGTTGTAGGACAAAATCCTCTTGCTGCAGGATGAAGTCCTGTTGCTGCATGGGAGAAGATTGTTCTTCCCCAGAAATTTTCTCAGCCGCACAAGCTAAGTCGTCCAGACTCAGCATTTTCCCCTTATCAACATTACTGGGTTGTGCTACCTCAGGAACAATAGAGGAGCTTTGTGGAACATTTGCAGACATACCCAGGGAGTTATCATGACCTGATTCAACAGAGTCCTCCAATATTATGACAGTTTCTGTTTGAACGGAGGTTGTAGCAGGCTTAGACTGTTTTCTCAATGAACTCCTTCTCGGTAGTTTTGCATAAGGAGCAGTAGCAAAGGATGCTTCCTTAGTAGTCCTCTTCCTAGCTGGTCTTGAAGATCCAGACTCGGCAGGGAAAGAAGATATTGGAGTATTAACGGGTGTTGCTGCAGGAGAGATAGAGACATGCGAAGACCCCATAGGAGAGGATAAGGAAAAAAGTTTTTGTCTTTGAGTATGTGGGTCCGACTTAGGAGTCTGCCCTACCCCAGATGACTCACCTACAATTGTCTTTCCTTTTTCTCTCCTAGCGCCAGACCTTGTTTGCACACCGGTAGCGGACATTGGTATAGAAGCTGCAAGACTGGGCACTACAGGAGCAGCAGATTCTTGCTCTGTTTCTGTACTTGTGGACTCAATTCTCATTTTCTTTCTTCTAGGCTGCGCAGGTAGTGCCCTAGGGGGTTTAGGCGGTTGAAGACCTTTTCGGGCAACAAACTCATTCCAGGAAAGAGGTGAAACATCCCTTAAAGATCGCTCAATCAAAAGTTTTATTAGGGCATGATGTGTGACAAAGTTTCCTTTACCCTTTTGGGTTTTGTGTGCACTATTTTGCAAAAGGTTTATCAAGAAATTCAGAACATTCACTACTAGTCCATGTCTCATATGACTTAACAATTTGAAATGATATGAATGTAGGTAAGAGAAGCGCCCTTCACAAGTTAAATACCTGATAATAAAGATGGCATACTCAGAGTATGGATAAGGCAGGGACATTCTTTTGCACCCTTGCTTTGAGATTTCCAAAGGCCTGTCAGCTGGTAGGGTAAACTCTGCTCTAGTAGAGATAGCATCCCTTCCAACAGGAAAATTTTCACCAACTGTCGGTAATCTAGTAACTTCTGCAATTCTTTCCTCTGTCACAGCCACCGCCAAACCCCATACCATAGCCTCATTTTCTGAAAATGTTCTTAAGAATTCGCCCGCAGCCTCTTCATCAAAAGAATCAATTCTCAAGAAATAATTTAACCATCCACAATTGGCGAATGCTTGCATTAACTGAGGATCCTGTGTCAACACCTCATGAGCCACAGGCTTGTGCCTCACCAGTTGGCCACCCATGATCAAAAACCCTTAAAACAAAAACTCAGATTGATGCTGAAAGCTTGCAAAAGACTCTTCTTCCTTACTACACTTCCTTTTCCTTACCAAGAATAACAACTAGACATTTGCATAAAATAATTTTAATAACTACTTAAACTAAGTAGTTAGCTTGTTCTTAGGATATGGCTTCGCAATCATACTTTTAGAAAGTACAAGAACATAACTATTTTGGAAAACGTAAATTTGGCACAGGAAAATTTCAAATTAGAATACCCCCACCCCCTACTTAGCATTTGACATGTGTCCTCACATGTGCAGGGTGATAAGTTTAAAGCGTGCAATTACGACTGACATATACATTACAATTAATGAATAAACAGAAAGAATACATTATGCGATAATGAAAAGATTTCACGTACCTTGAATTCAGTTCTCGGGCATGCCATAAAGGACAACAGCGTATCATGAAATGATAGCTGGGAGATTTAATGCATGAATGAGGCGGAGTGGCAATATGGATGATGTGGCAGATAAAGGAATGAATGATGTGATAGATGAAAAAAAATAGAGAAAAGTGGTTTTCTTTTTTTTTAAAAAAAAAACTTTATTATGGGTGGTCAACGCAATACTTAAAGAGAAGCTGCAGGAAAAAGGCCTAAGCCTTTTGCTACAGGAAGACTAGTCGAATCAAACTTTTTCAGGAACTCTTCCTTTGATGTTGACTTATGATATAATCGCAGTCAGTGTCCATTAACTAGCAATTTGAAACATAATGGATCAATTGTGGCTAGATGTACTGAACCATTGTCAAACACATTCCCAACTTCATAGGGACCGAGCCAGCGGGTGGTGAGCTTACCTTGGTTTTCTTGATACCTGGAATCATATAGCAGAGCCCAATCACCAGCAAAGAATTGCTTGGTTTTGATGTGTTGATTGTGCCATTTTTTCCTTTGCTGTTGGACGGCTTTTGTATGCTGCAGGGCAGCTTCTCTCATTTCCTCCAAGGCATTCAACTGCAGGAGACGTTCCTTCTGTGCTTCAAAAATGTCTATATTGAGTTCGAGAGCTGTCCTCAAAGTTTTATGTTCAAATTCAATGGGCAACATGGCTGTTTTCCCATAAAGCAGTTTAAAAGGTGCAAACCCAGTTGTTGTCTTCCATGTAGTTTTGTAGGCCCAGACTGCTTCAGGAAGTCTACTGCTCCAATCTTTCCTATGGAGCTACACTATCTTTGTTAGGATTGCCTCTATTTCCCTGTTTGTAACCTCCACCTGACCATTGGCTTGAGGGTGATAGGGGCTGGATTTTCTATGCTTGATTTTATAGTCATTCATTAGTGCAGTGATCAAATTGGACGTGAACTAAGCTCCTTGATCAGTTACAAGCTCTCTGGGAACTCCAAATCTAGTGAAAATTTTCTCATACAAAAATTCAGCAACCTTGTTATCACGAGCATGAGTCATTGCCTTTACTTCAACCCACTTTGTTACATAATCCATACAAACCAGAATGTATGACTTACCATTTGATGGTGGATCAATTGGTCCAACAAAATCCATTCCCCATTTATCAAAGGGGGTGACTATTACCTGTGGATACAGTGGCATTTCATCTGATCTGGTTGGTCTTCCCATACGTTGGCATCTATCACATCTCCTTGTATAAGCTACAACATCCTTGTGTAATGTTGGCCAATAATATCCTGTTGTAAGAACTTTCATTGATGTTCTCTTGGCTGCAAAATGTCCCCCACATGGTTTATTATGGCAAACATGCAAGATATCATAAGTCTCATCTTCTCTTACACATCTGCGCATAACTTGATTAGGTCCTGTGTAAAACAAATAATTTGCAATCCATGAAAAGTTAAAACTTTTCTCAATTAATAGTTTCTTTTCTTTTAGGGAGAAGTGAGTTGGTATTCTGCTTGCTGCTAGATAATTGGCAATGTCTGCATACCATGGAGTGTGTGCAGCAATGGAAAACATGTGTTCATTAGGGAACCTATCATCAATGACTTCTTGCTCAGCAGGTGCAGTTGTTTGAAGCCTTGATAAAAAATCAGCCACAACATTAGCTCTTCCTGGTTTATCAATGATTGTAATGTCAAATTCTTGCAACAATAGGAGTCATCTTACCAACCTACTAGAGATGGCAGACTTTTTCATCAGATACCTGATTGCTGCATGGTTGGTGTGGACAAATATCTGATAACCTGTGATATAATGCCTAAATTTATTCAAAGCATACACTACTGCTAGCAACTCCTTTTCTGTAACAGTGTAGTTTAGCTCAGGACCTTGAAAGTTTTTGCTGATAAAATAGATAGCATGCTCAATTGAATTTTGTTACGCGGGCTGGCCTTCTTACCGATAAGGCTGCGTAATATAATATGAAAGGTGAACTCCATTTGGTGCCAAGAATAGGGAGCTTTAGTAAACCGATCTATTTGGCCTGGAAAGGTTTTCCACGAGGCCTATCGATGAATCACGGAATCATACAATTAGCCGGCATATAGTGGGTTTGACAATTTCTTGAAATCTTTTTTATAAACCTTCTATATACCATAGTCCAGGAAGCTTGACATCCTTTGCTTTGTAGGAGTTTATGTCGCCAGCCTTAACTTCCAATTTTAAGCGAGATCAGCACTTTGAATTCATCTTGGAGAGATGAGCTGGCTGAAACAATACCTTCTTGCATCATCATAAAGCACTTTTCACTGTTCAGAGACAAATTTTTCTCTCTACACCTTTCCAATACTTTTTCTAAATTCACCAGTGCTTCTTCAAATGTAACCCCATAGGTAGTGAAGTCATCTATATAAATTTCCATACAATCATGAGATATATTAGCAAAAATACTAATTACTATTCTCTGAAATGTTGCTGGCGCATTGCATAGACCAAAAGGCAAGACTGAGTAAGCAAATGTTCCCCATAGACAGGTAAAAGTGGTTTTATCTTGATCTTCAGGGGAAATTTTTATCTGATTGTATCCACTGTAGCCATCCAAAAAGGAGAAATAGCTTTTACTAGACAGTCAGTCTAGCACTTGGTCTACAAACGGTAGTGGAAAGTGATCTTTTTTAGTGGCAGTATTCAACTCTCTGTAATCTACACCTTTCTCATTTTACCACTTTCTTGGCGAGGGACAATAACTAAGGAGGGCTTGGTATCGGATATTGATAGATAAAACGGCATCTTAAGCAACTTTTGAAGCTCATTTTCTTAACTATTTCCACACGGTATGGATTTATTCTTTAACAGGATTTTACCTTCAACAGTACTTGAGTCTTGGCTTTGATACTCGATCCTTAATTTTAAATTCGGGATATTCCTTTCCTCATCACCATGCAAAGCTTTATGTTGATTTTGCAGCATTTGAAATGGGGCAGTGCGGTGAGATTGTGGCGAGAAACACTGCTGATATTCAAAGCGTGGCAGGAGCCATTCTAATAAAAGCGGTGAGATCACTCTATGATCTCTGGTAATGTTGTACCTCTTGAAACAGAGTTATGAAAAATAATGAGGAAATTTGACGGCAAACTCTCCGATTCTGCGAGGAAACATTGTAGATGACCACTATTTGGATCTGATGAACTACATGTATCAGAGTTAGACTGTAGAATTTGAAAAAGCAAGGCATCCTCATTCTGAAGTTGTGAGAATGGATTAGTTTGGAGCATCATTAATTGAACCAATGAATTGAAAGCTAGCCGGTTTCGTAGCGGGTTGGACTGCAATCTGGTTAGGAATTAAGCTGGCGGATCTGAAGGCCAGATTTTTTGTGGACTGTCCATCAGAAATAGTCATATCTCCAGAACGACATCCTATAAAAGCATCAGCAGTTGCTAACCATGGTCTACCTAGGATAATAGGGTATCCTCCTAAAGTTGCCTTAGTAGATAATATTGTAAAATCAGCTGGATACTCCCAAGATTCAAGAGTGACAATTACATCTTCCACCATTCCATCAGGTGTGACAGTGGAGCTATCAGCAAGTTGCAGGACTGTAGGTGTAGACCGAATGTTTAGGATGTTTAGGTAGTCCATAGTATGCTTGGTCATGACATTGATGGCAGCACCAAGGTTAATCAAAACATTACTTACAATTGGCCATTTATATGTATTTGCACTATAGGACTTCTAGGGTCAGTGTACTTTGGAATGACTACATTTCCCAACATTATATTAGCCAATTTCCCTAAGACATGAATTGTTTGGGGATCCTTTTTCTTCCATCCAGGTTTCTTCAAATAGGCCTCTTTAATGACTTTTCCATAAATTAGAACATCTTTAATGGATTGAAATAAAGGAATTTGAATTTGTACATTCTTTAGCTGATCCAAAATGTCAAAAGTGGGTTCTTCTATGGATTTAGGTGCGGTACTTTGTAACCTTTGAGGAAAAAGTGGTTTGTCTTGACTTTGCAAAACAGGCTCCTTAGAAACTGTATCAGTTATAGGCATATGCTCAGTAGGATCAGCAGGTGCGGTAGGTTCTTCAGGAGAAGAATCTGGTATCTCAGTAATTAGAGGCGGTTGTGGAGCAGGAAGAGTGGTTCCAGACCTCAAATGGATATCACTAATGTTTAAGGCATAAGCTGGATATTGGTTGGCTTCAGCAAAATACATGGGTTGCTGTGGTTGTTGCTGTTGCTTATTATTGGGATTTGGCAATGGCTAAGCAGGCATAGGCGTTTGTTTTGGAGGGCCAGTATTTGTGGTAGTTGCTGCAGGAGGTGGCATGAGGGCCTGAGGCTGTGGCTGTGGAAGCTACAGGAACCCAGGGGACTGGTTCTGCCATTGTTGAGAACCTCTCCATTGAGGATTCTGCTACCAATTACCTTGGGGTGGGGTCCATTGTCCTTGTGGCTGTTGCCAACCTCCTTGAGGAGATTGCCATTGAGGGGTCTGATAGTTAGGCCAAGGTGGTTGAGATGTATTCCAAGGTGGTGGTGGTCCATATGTAGGTTGCCATTGATTATTATAGCTATAATAATGATTACCAAAAGTCAAAGGGTCTTGAGGCATACCTTGTCTTTGAGCCCATGGTCTCCTTTGTGCAGAACGTCATCATCAGCCTGCGGCGAAGTCGGTGGAATGCAGTACTTAGCTTCCCGGATTAGCCACCATCTTGCATTTGCAGTCACGTTTCTTCTGTCTACACTCGGCCAAGATTGCTTCAGCTTCCTCATGTTTCTTCTGAGCTTGCATAGTGTCTAGTTGTGTAGCCATATTATTAATGATATCCTGCTTGAAATCAAACAACAAATTTGTGATCTCCATCTGGGAAACTCCACTGGAAGAAGACTTTCCCACTGTAGTTTGATGACCTCTACCCTTCTTTACATTTGCTCGGAAGTAATTGAGACATATCTTCATGAGATCATCCCAAGATGCTTGAGTGATATCACCGCCTCCCATCAGGTCCAAGGCAGGTATCGTTGATTCCCCTTAGAAAAAGTAATTTCTAAGATTCTTCATTAAGAGTATGGTCTGAATTCTTTTTTAGAGAAAACAAGAATCTTGATATATAATCCTCCAAACTTTCATCTTCCTTCTGTTGAATTCGAATTATGTCATCACCTTTACTGCCACTCTTATAGTATTCCTTGTATTTCTCAAGAAATTTTGTTTGCATGACTGGCCAACTATCGACAACACCCCTTCCCAGACTCATGAACCATCTGAGAGCTCCCTCCTTCAAGGTAGCAAGAAACAATTTCAGTTTGTGAGCACCTGAAGTTTAGTCATAACTACGACAGAGGATATCAAACTCGAACAAGAAGGTCTCTGGGTCTTCTGTGACTAAGCCATAGAACTTGGGAAGTAATGAAGGAATATTCTTAAAGGTTGTCATTGGCGCATTTGGGTAATGCAAAATTCGGCGAGGAGATGGATATTGATGGATTCGTTCAGTTCACGACCAGAAGTATATAGAACATTGATTTTCTTGAGTTCTTAGCCGTCAAATGGGGTAGAATAACCAAAAGTCTGGCACCTGAGATCTTCAGCAAATGGGTCAGTATCTAAGTCTCCTTCGTCCTCAAATAGGCTATAAGCTGGTTCAGTTTTCTTGGCAATGAATGGCAGGTTGGGGAGAAATCTTCCGTGAGCATCTCTCCTTCTATGCATGCAATGAAAAGGAATGGTATTTTAAAATATTTTGAAAAACGGACTAAACTACTGCTAATAATGACTATAGCAGGTTCTTAGATTGACACCATCCCCGGCAACGGTTCCAAAAATGGTCACGCCCACAAAAGGATATAAAAGTCACAGCATAACTAAACCTGGGAATTGGACATTCCAACAGGCGACTAACATCTTCTCATGGTCGTTCATTTACTTTATCAAACCAGGGGACGTATACTTGAAATGGAGCAGCACGGTATGTGCACTAAGAACTAGTTTCTAGTCACCATCTATAGAAAACAAATTCTTAAAAGAAGTGTAACACAAAACTTTCTAACTCAAACACAACTCGTCTAAAATAGAAATCATAACAGCTATTATTAAAGGACAAACTGTGAACTGGCCTTATGCTACAGGAACAGACACAGGGATGGATTCCCAATGCTGCAGGAATAATACAAAGCTGAGTTTGTGTTGAAATTTACAGAAATAGATTCTAACTAGTAATCAACATGAAATGAACAGTTAACTACAACAACTTGCTATGGAATACTTACTAAGTAGCCCCCCTTAGCAAACATCAACTAGATTACACAAGAAGTTGACTCAAAGCTTCATCGAATTTTATTCATATTCAGAACCAGGATACATCGATTACTCTGTTTGAAAATAAAACTTAACACAAAACTCTATTGCTTATTCAACGAATTTTAACTCATCTTTATTTCATCATAAGTTCACTCCACTTACCGGGAGGGCGGTTATTTAAATGAAAAAGATAACAAACTAACTAACAGAAGAAGTCATGATCATAAATACATTCTGAATCTGCGGAACAGATATTCATAAATGAAAGTCTATCTGCTCGACGCGACCCAAAGAAAATATAGCATTACACACTCCCTAGATCAAAGGATCGTTAAAGCTCCTTCCCAAGATTAGGTTAAAAGTTGATACTGGAACAACTGCTAGCGGATCGAGATTCTTTCTAACGCTTGATCAACTACGCTCCCTCAGCGCTTGCAATAGAGTAGCCCGAAGGAAGCGCCATTTTGATGACCACGAAATCCATTCATTAATCACACGTTAATCCTATTCCATTATCCAAAATCATAAGCATACATCAGCCATGCGGAAGGTCAAAAAGGTAATTAATGAAGTTGTCAAGCTACAGGAATATAGAATTCGTTGCTACAGGATACCACCCGAAAAGTCTTTAATCAACAGGTTTAAACAACTATTAATAACAAAAGTAAGAGTATCAAAAGTTCAAACTATGAGCATATTTAAGGCTCATCAAACATGGTGACATGGCAGGTGGTGATGTGGCAGGAGTAGTGAGTTGGCATAAATATGGATTAAACCATAATTATTGAAGGAAAATAGAAAAAAATATATGGTTTAAAAATTTTAAAAGAGAGGATTTGGTGGGATTTTATCCCTTAAAATCCTATTGCCTTGCCATAAAACAAGGAGAGAAATAAATCCTGTAAACTTATATTTCAACAAATTAACCCCTTTAACCACCTTTCTCAAATTTCAACATTTTAAAAATAGATAAAAGCTAATCTCCTAAATTTAAAATATTTAACTCCCAATAAAAGAATAATGTTAAACCCCAAATACATAAAATAAAAGTGGGTTAGAAAAGGAGTTGTGAATGAATTTTAAAGGGAGGTAATTTGTTATTTTATTAAATATGGTGGTTAAGCCTTATTAAGGCATTTTTTTATGTAATTAGGGGGAATTGGTTGGAATTTTTACTTGTAAATGGGAGATATGCAACATTTGCTAAATAATATGGTTAAAGCCATATTAGCAAATAAATTTGTATAAAAAGGGATCTTATCTTCTTGTAAAGGGAGTAAAATTTTCTTGAAGATAAATTATTGAAACAAGTCTACTTGGAGAAATAATTCCAGTGTGAGAATTTTGGAGGAGAAAAATTACAAGGTGTTATTATACACCAAAAATTTTAAAGTGAGAGAGATTGTGAGGAATTTGATGCAGGTTTTTGAAGCTTGGAAATTGTAACAAGGCAATATCATTGCTTGGAAAAATTAATAAAGCGGTCCCAACATTGAGAAGTGGACCCGGAGACGTAGTCCTCATTGGATGAACTCCATTATCAACCTACGTGTGATCCTTTTGTCTCCTGTCTTATTATTCTCCTCTCTTCTGTCTAATTTTCTCTCTAGTTTAAATTTAGTATTTGAATTTCTAATTACTTATTTTAGTAATTAGTTAATTTAATTAATTAGTGTAAAAGAGTACCTCCTTTGTAATTTCAACAGTTAGACAACATAATCACACAATTTTGTTTGGATCGGGAAAATTCTGTAATTAGGAGTTAAGTGCAATAATTTGTAACTTTCTAATCACAAATCAATTAAGGGGGTTGGGCACCAAAAAAAGTTCTAGCATTATATAATGCTAAAATATAGAGTAGTTAACTAATCACCCTTATGTTATCTTCAACTTGGGAATAACATAAGCCTTTATTGTCACTTGTATGTGAAATTACCAACATTAAAGAAAAATATTCCTGTCTAAAAATGTGTTCATTCATTTCTAGCCATATTCCTCATAAAGTGCTCAATACAAAAATATTCTAGACACCCATGAAGGACTCATCAAATTTAATATTTTATTCTAGATTTCTATGGATAAATTTCAATGCAAGAGTAAATGGTCTACATATTCTCCTTCCTTGAAGTAGAGGAAAAACCTTGAGGGGCCATGAAACCCTTTCCTCCTCAAGTTATCAAAATGTAAAACTTAATTTAAGATTACCAACCAACCATGCAAATGCATCACATTCTAGGGGGTTTCTTTACACTATAAATTTTTATTACCATAAATATTCATTAGGGGGAAAATAATTTTTTTTAGCATAGAATACCCTTCTTTCATTATATATAAGCCCAATTTACTTTCTTGTTTTCTATCATAACCTTGTGTATATCTACCTTGGACACAATTAGAGGGTGCAAGAAGGAAGACAACATCATATTTTGGTCCTTTAGAACATTGCAATTATTAAATAATTTCCGCATCCTTAAAGAGTGACCATTTACCTCTATCTCATACCACTTACCACAAACCTTACAACCCCAAACCTAAATTAGGATCATCCTTTCTTTTACAATCTATAGGAAAATTTCAAAGGGGTTGCATACCCATCCAATAATGCATCAAAAAAAATTCCTTCACCTTGTTATTTAAATCCAGAGTTGTCTTATTGCTAATGATTTTATGTGATGACCATGATCATATATTTACTAGTGATTTATAGATTCATTTGTCGTATTGTTTAGGTATACAAATTTACCACAAATCACCTTAACATTATCAATTTTAGATGGTCAACTATATGTGAATAATGAATATTAAGAGGGATATCTTCATTGATTTAAATAAGATATATAAGAACATCACAATCATTGACTACTATTAGTAGAATGAAAATATAACACTTCACTCCA